>VDFB02272788.1:0-48302 GCA_007258455.2 Sequoia sempervirens
AGAGTTGAATGGAACTTTTGATTCTTGTAGAAAAGAATAGTTGGTTTCTTTTGTAAAAAGCCAAGCTCTTGTAGCAATTTATGGACTTTAGTGACTCCTATGTTGTATTCCTTGCTCATTTGCATGATGCTTTAGTGATGGGCATTGCAATTGACTTAAACATTTCATCAAGTACTAGTCACTGCATTTAGAGTACATGATACCCATACGAATAGTACATAGAATGCACCTCAAGATATCCTTATGTTTGTTTCCCACTAACTCAACTTATGCACATAAATGAATTTGCACAAAGGATATGTTGCATAGAAACAAATTCTCCAAGAGTATGTGAAGCATACAAGACTCCCTAAAAGCTACCCTATACAAAATAATAATTTGTGGGATAGACGAATTAATTGTCAACCTAACTCTTCACCAACATGGGTATAGGTTGATGTGAAAATATCCATGTTAAATTTCTTTACCATTTCAAGGTTATACTTAGGCTATAAAATAAGTATTGTTAGTCTAATTGTAAACCCTAGATGCCAAGAAAATAATGAAGTAAAACAAGATATGCCATCTCAAATGTTTTCTTCAATTTTTCTTTGGATTAATCAATGAAACCCAATCCATCATAATAATAAAATCATCAATATCAAGAACCACAATTAAAATATGACCATCTGGATTCTTCACATGTACATTTTGATTTACCTCACATTTGTCAAAGTTGCATGATAAAAGTAATCTACAAATCTTCTCATACCATGCACAGGGGCCTACTTTAACAAAAAACAATTCCTAAAGCCTACACACTAGCTTGGAATAATTGTGATAAGCTAAAGCATAGTTTTTCCATGTAGATTTCATACTAAAGATTAAAATTGAGAAAACACACCGCACATCTATTTTGTGTACCTCCTCATTGAAGTTGGCTATAAAAGGATGAACTCTATCAAGGAGTTGTACTCTTATGCCATAGCCTTCTCTGGTTCATTCTTACCATTGTAATTCTACATAGGATTATGGATCAATAGTATCCATAATTCATGAAAAAATATTTGTTTTATCACTATAGGTCCTTCAATTTCCATAGCCTCTTCAAGGGTTGTAGTGCACTTAGAATCATAACCTCCCCCTCCCCACTCTTGCATAGAAATAAGAGATTCATGTATCAAATTTAATTTTAGTAGGCCAATCTCATTCGCCACTTTGTGACAACTCAAACCTTCATCAACAACTAGAGCCTTACTAATGTAACATGACTAGAAAGCTTTTCATCTCTCAAAAGATCCTCAAGAATCACCACAAAATGATTCTCCAACTCAAGATTAGGTGGCTAATCTTCTTTTGCATCAATACTTTAGACACTAGTTGGAGTTTTGTTGAAATAGGTGCCTTGTTTTTTATTAGGCAATCTCCTCATTAAAGACGACACTACTTTGAATGATAATTTCACTCTTAGTTGGGTGTTCTTACCCAACATGCTCAAATTTGAAAAAAAATAGGATTCCCAATTTTCTAGTCTATTAAAATTTGCACCTTATTTGTTGTGGTTGCATTTTAGTTATTTTTGTGGGAATAATATCATGGTAATCCTTGGTAAAAAATCTTAGCATTAGTTTGGTATCTCCCTTTGACTTTCATCTTTCCTTTGATTCCCTTGCATCTTGACAATCAACACTTGAAATGACTTGGTTGCTCCATAACATAGGTCCCAAATTGTACCAAAAGTTGGGCCCCATGAATTATAAGAGTTTTGGAGTAGTCAATGGGTTAAAACCAATCCTATTTGAACATTCCCCCACATCCATTTCCATGCCTTCTTAAGTTAGTTTGTCAAATGATAAGACTAATGGACCCAATCATCATGTGAGTTAACTTCGCATCCCTCAAGTGATAGGATTAAGTGTTGTACCACATTGAAAGGCCTTAGGAACAATTGCAAATGCTTAATATTTTATATGTTGTAATATTGTTGAACCCTCTTGAAATGGGGTGCCACACATGGAGGGAATATCAAGATTCCATGTAAGACATACCTTGATACTTCACAATTGTGTTATGAAGGGTGGAACACATCATTAGATATAGGGCTACAAAGTGGACTTGAAAAGGTATCTTGGATGATTTATTCCAAGCACTGCATGAGGGCATCTTGGAAGAGGAGTTATATCTTCCAAGTGGAGTACCTAATTTGACTAGTTAACTAGTCAAATGGTAGGAGTTACACTTACATGCATGAAAGATGATGTTAGGGTCTGAATTTCCATCTTGAAAATGACTTGGGTGGCCCCTTTGGAAGCCCGTGGTTTTGGTTAAATCACAAGTGGTTGTTTGGATGGTTAAACTCTATAAATATAGGTCATAACACAATGGATTAGTAGTTGATTTGGATTGTAGGCAAGCTTTGCAAGTTTTGAGTTTAGGATTAGTTATCAACATATGTTGATAGAGTGTTGAAATGTAGGCTACATCATTTGTGGTCTCTTCTCAATCTATTGTAATACTTGTTGGAAATTAATATATTGAGATTTGCATTTGATGCTAGTTTTTTTCCCCAAAATAATTTTTCTTAGGATAAATTTTGTTGTCATTTCTCTTCTTAACTATCCCCTTTTTATTTCCATTCTTAAATTTATTTTAGTTTGATTTTTAGCTAGATCAACAAGTTTTAATTCACTACATTGTTCTAATTGAAGAGTAAATGCTGCAAAACTAACATTTGGTATTTGAGCTTCATTCGACTTGATCTTGTGAAAAAGGGACACATTCCTTGTGTTTTTTAATTTACAATGGAAGCATTTACATTGAGTTGGGATCAAATTTTAAATCAAAAGTCATGGCTAACACCTAGAGAGTTGAGATTGAGAAATTCAATAGGAAAAATTGTTGTAAAAATTAAAGGTGGAATATCTTTGAATGAAAATAGATTAGTGGATCATTGTGACTATTGCACCTAGGTTCCTACCTTTAGGATGATCAAATTAATGCAATAATTCAAGTAGGAGAGCAATATCTACTATTAGATAATGCCTCTCCAATTTAGTCTTGTTGAATGTTTCAAGTGAAAACATTGCTAAGAGATTATGGGATAAAATTATTGTATTGTATCAAATCATGAGTCTTATAAATATGTTATTTTTGAAAAGAAAAATTTATTTCTTAAAGATGCATGTAGGAGACTTTATAATTGAACATCTAAATGCATTTAATGTAGTGGTGAGTCAACTAACTTCCATAGATGCAATTTAATACAAGGACAAATGTGTCATTTTGCTTTGTTTATTATCTTATTCATCAAATAATTTCATTATGATTGTTAATAGTGCATCTTCCAAGTTAAAACTTGAAGTTGTGTTAAATCTACTAAGTGGAGTTGAGGAGAAAATCCATGGATGACTTCTCTAAAGATGCCTTGTATGTAAGAGGTTGGTCTAAACAAAGATAGGGTAAAAAGAAATTATGGGATGTAAATACATCCAAACTAGAGGTCTAAGTCCCCTAGAAATTCTAAAGTGAAGTGTTGAGATTATGGCAAAAAGTAGGCATGTAAATAAGTGTAAAGTTAAGAAAAATGATTAAATTGAAGACTCTATGTAGATAAGTCCTCTAATGAAGGTGATGCTAGCAATTATGTTTTTAAACTTCTTCTAATATTTATTCTAGTGTGACTCATGGTTGATTGATTTAGATGCTTACTTTTGTATGATGACTCATAAGGAGTGTTACTCAATCTATGAAAAGTATAATAGAGGTAAACCTTTCTTGGGTGAACACTTTTTACAACATTGTTAGTCATGGGAAGATAAAATTGTTGTCCAGTGATGGTAAAGTTAAGACTTTCCTAATGTATTGGAAATTCTAGGGTTAGCTAGAAACCTCATTTCTATTTCTAAGATAGTGGTAGTGGTGTGCAATTAATTTTGACAAAGATAGTTGTAAAATGACAAGGGGGACTTTGATTTTGGAAAAGGTTACTCATGTAGGAATATTGTTTAAGTTAAATGCTAGCACTTTGTGTAACTTTGTAGTGGCTCTTGCAAATGTAGCTATCAAGAAGTCAATGTTGTAGCATCAAAGAATGGGTCACATAGGAGAGAAGGGTATACAAAATTGAAAAAATAAGGTCATGGTTAAGAGTTTTAATGATTATTCTTTTGACTTTAATTTATGTGAGCACTATGTGTTTTCCAAATAAAATAAGGCCGAATTTTTGGTAGAACTAAAGCAATTGAGGTTTTAGAGTTGACACATAGTGATGTTATTAGTCTTTTTGGTGTACCATCTCTTGGGATTTTTTTCTATTATGATTCCTTCATAGATGATTGCTCTAAACGAACTTGATTTTACTTCTAAAAACCATAAATTTGAACTTTTGGGAAAGTTCAAAGAATTTAAGGTACACATGAAAACCATAAGGATAGGAAGATAAAAGTTTTGAGAATTGACATTGGGGGGATTTTATTCTAAGGAATTTTAGAAATTATGTAAGTAGAATGACATAATAAAAAGAAAACAACAAAAAAACCACAACAAAATGAGGTTGTTGAGAAAATAAACATGACATTACTAGAAATAGTTAGAAGCAAACTTGTTGGTGCTAACTTAGAACATTTTTTTTGGGCTGAAGTTGTTATTATTTTTTGTTATCTAAACTTTTGGTCTTGTTGATAAGACCTCATAGAGAGTTTGAATAGGTAAAAATCTTTCTCTTGCACATCTTAGAGTTTTTAACTATGAGGCTTTTGCTCACATGCCTAAGAAAAAATAATTTGTTAGATGTCAAAGTAGAAGAATATAATTTCATTGGTTATTGTGAATTTATAATCTTTAGACTCTATTAACTCAAAAAATAATAGATTGCTAGTATGTACTAGTGAAAAGAATAGTAAAATGTACTAAGGCTCATTTTGAGGCTAAACAAAAAGAAAATACATCTAACCATGAATATGATTATGAACAAAATGAAGAACATGAATAGATTTTAGATTTAGAGGAGGAAGAAGAAGAGTTTCATACACCACCCTTGAAAAGATTCACAAGAGAACAAAAACTAGTTGAAAGGTGTAATGCATATAATTTTCATTACACATTTATTTTTCTTTGTACTAATGTGAACCTAGTTCCATGAAGGAAAGTCTTTCATCAAAATAGCACAAATCTTGGAAAGAGGCCATGTAAGAGGAAATGATGACCTTGCACAATGATAAGACTTGGGACTTGGTTGATTTGTTTGAAAGAAGAAAACCCATTAGTTGCAAGTGTGTATTCAAGAAGAAATACAACATAGACTGTAAGTTGAACAAGTACAAAGAGAGATTGGTGGCAAAAAGACATTCCTAGATCGAGGGAATAAACTTTGGTAATATCTTTTCTCTTGTTTCCAAACTTAATTTAACTAGATTCCTAGTTTCTATTGTTGCTCCTATGGATTTAAAGTTAGAAAAAATGGACATTAAAACTTTTATGCATGGGGATCTAGAGGAAGATATTTATTCATTAGCTTGAGAACTTTATTATAAAGGGAAGGAACAATCCGGTTTGTAATTTAAAAAAGTCTCTACATCATTTACAACAATCTCCTAGGACGGGGTACCATAAATTTGATTCCAATGTGCTGAAAATTGGGTTTGTTCATAGTAAAGATGATCATTGTGTTTACTACAAGAAGGTTGGTGATCACTTTGTTATCATTTGTTTATATGTTGATGATATGTTAATAATTGAGAATAGTAAAGACACAATTAAAAAAATTGAAAGCCCAACTTTCTATGAAATTTGACAAGAGAGACTTAGGCAATGTAGATTCATTCTAGGTATCATTAACATGTAACTTTAGTTTAACCAAAAAATATATTGAAAAAATTCTATAGAGGTTTTAGATGTATGATAGTTAACCATTGAATGCTTCCTTTTTAATTGAGATAAAATTATCCTTGGAATGATTTTTTAACTGTTACTCATGTAACACCCCGTCGTGCAAACCCCAAAGGACAACTAAGTACACAACAATTTTTTTTTTTTAAAACATAAAGTAAAAGTACTATGTTAACTATTGCAACTAACATGTTTACAAGTACAAACTAAACTCCTAAGTCCCTTGGGGTACACAAAGAGACATTGCGTAATCTACCCACTAACAAGTTTGATTAATTTAATATCCGTTTCTACCAATATGAGTCCTCATATAAACATTTATAACGATAAGCATTTAAGCAAGAATGCACCATAAAGATGCTATACAAGATTTCCTAAGCCATCCAACTTAGAAATAAATAGAACTCATATGCTCAAATACGATACAACACCAAGTATAATTACATCCATGAATAACGTTTGAATTACAAAGTGTGATAATACAATACATCATTTTACAAATTAAATCTCAATAAACAATTATCCAAGTTACAAAATATATTATCCCAACACATGGGAGAGTTACATGACAATTTACAAGATATGACAAAAGTACAAATATATATATACATCTGAAGGAACATAAATCTGGAACAACTGTCACCACAATCTCTGCACGGAAGGAACAACTGCCAAATGGGAAACCCAACGGGGTGCGAAGCACGTTCCACCCAACCACCCCCGTGCTAGGAGTAGTTAAGAAAGGATTCTCGACCAAGGACGTCTAAGATAACACTTAAGACTCAACTCCAAATATAGAAAGAGAAATCATGCACATAAGAACATAACAACAAAAGTCTACTAACAAAACATGACAACAAATTACACCAAGTCATAATAATAAACCACTTCCAGAGGATACCAGTTAAAACAACCAAGGGGAATGCTAGAGGAGAGTGTCATCGCATGGCCTTCATTGATTATCTTGACATCCTATCACAAGGTGCCGCCTCCATCTATGGTTATCCTGACTGCCTATCTCAAGGCGCCGCCCCATAGGGTGACTCACGCAGAATCGTGCATTTCTCATGAAGACGAGATCATGACTATGCCAACCATGGCCTTCTCGGCCACCTTTAGTCTTTGAAAGCCCTAATAGGTGAGCGATGAATCTATAATTATCTTTTAGTATTTAACTACCCATCCCCTAATTAATTAGTTAGGTTTTCAGTTTTTACACTAACTCTAATGTGGGTTATCCTGACAGCCCCTTTGTGCGTTGGCGCCCACATAGAGCCACTCACCCTAGAATCCCTAACATACAACAAAACAAAAGGGATTGTACCCTCAAGTTCTCTATACACAGAGAAAACAATCGCGAAGGAAAAACCATCTCACAATAAGCATAAGACTCAATTACTTAAACCAAACGATACAACTCAAGGTATACACAACATCACAAATGCAAACACAATGGAATCAACATCTAATATAAAAGCCTCATAACTTTATACACCAATTCCCAAACCTCTAGAAGTTTAACGACAACCCTATCTCCTATAATAAGTTAACTAATTTAAGGAACCCTCATATTGATAACTCAACTCAAGAGACTCAATAATGAACTCAATAAAATAAATCAACTGTTTACTCAAAATCAAGGAATCGATTAATAACATAAATTCACAAGTCAGATTACAATATCGCACTACAAGAAATTTCATCTCAAAAAGTCAAACCATTAGTCTTCACAGTTTATTTCACTTAATGAAATCACTTAAATATATTTGATAAATCACTTCTAATTTATCCATTAATAACATAAAATCGTTGAAAATATCTTTCATAATATTATCCATCATTTAACTAATATATATATATATATATACCTCTTTTATCTTAAAACAAACAATTAATTTAACCTTACAAAATAATTCATATAAATAATTATATATATATATATAATTTATTAACATGCAATTTAAAAATATTAATTACAATTTTTTTAAAAAATGGGAGTGGGGCGTGAACAGAGTCATGGCCCTCAGATATCGAATAATTAGGGGAGTCAAGAAATTGTCAGGAGCCACTGTAAGGGGGTCAATCTCCTAAGAATTTAAAAATATATTTTTAAACACATCCCATAATGATTTATTTTATTCATACTAAATGCTATGATTTGTCCGAAAATATATATATTTTATTATATATATATATATACATTTCAAGTTCATGACAACAAGTCTCAAGAATAGGAATTTATTATACAATAGATTTTCTAGAATTGCTCTTCAAACAAATAAAATAAGTTAAAATATTCAGGAAGTATTAGGAAATTGTACAAAGTTTCTAATTTTTTGAGTTTTTTCCAATTCCCTTGCGGTTCTTAATCTTGCAATTTTTTACAGAAATAATCTATAGAGGTAACAATATTTTAATCTTGTAATATTTCCAATCAGTGTTTTCATGTAGATTTTTTCTAATTTTGCTGCAGGATACACAATTTCACTCTATACAAAGTTAAATAAACTTTTAAAACAGAAAACATCCAAACCAAAATAAACAAAATGACCAAGCTAGAAAATTTAGGAAGTGAAAGTTGAGCCAAGCTTTGGCCATAGCCACCCAGAGTAAAGCTCTTCCCGTGTTTCTACCTCCAATACAATTCCAGAACACTTTACAAAATTTCACCACAAAACCCACACCACCCTCCCAAAATTTCCCGAGAGAGAATTTTTGTTACCTATTTTTCTTCAACAAAATTATTGCTTCTAATATTTCATAACCATCAATAAAGAATTAATAATTAAACCACTTTTATTTATTTATATTTTATTTTATTTATTTTTCTACTAATAATAATATAATTTTAATAAGCAATTTAATTAACTCCAAAATAAAATAGCAAATTTAACATTTTAAATATCAACAAAGCAAATTTATTATATTTAAACTATTCATTTAATAGGGAATATAACTCAATTAGCTTAACTACAATTAATTTAATAACTCCATCAATTAAATATATTAATTGATCACACATACCCAAAATCAATTAAATCACACTTAATTAAAATTAATTAAATCCCAAACTAAAATATTGATCGACACTAACACATTTACATACAAGGACGAATTGAAACAAAGACAACAATAGACTCACAGAAGACGAACTAGGGACGGGAATTTTTTCGTAACCACTCCTTTTTCAACATCAATCCCGTTGAGTTTATTTTGATGCTCGCCCTGTCCTGCCGAAGCAAGTGGAATCGAGACTATGTACCTGCAATCCCTGCATACAAACACGGTCGTGTACATGTCCATATATATATATAATTAAAGCATTACATTGTAAGAAGAAATTGCAGCGTAGCAGGGCACTCGTAAACGAGTGGTGCTACACTGTCCTCTCACCAAAACTATCCCAACAATTATAATATCAATGATGAAATAACATTTCTAACTAACTGATCACATCGTTAAATAAATTACGAAATCACTGCATCAAACTATATTACTGAATCAAATTAAACATCACAATCCAATGTAATCTTAATGTCATAAATTGAAGTAACATAATCCTCAATCAATCAAACTATGCATCCACACACCAAGACGGTGAACTAATCACCTTCACAAACCAGTATCACACTAACACATAAGAGTAACAAATAGTAGCAAAAGTATCAGCAACATGGGGGTATTACATCCTCCCCCCCTAGGACATGGCTTACTCCAGGAAGCCGGTAACAAAAGAAAACACGCAAAGGATAACTAGATGGTTTCCTAGTCAACTAAGCTGGCAACCCTAACGAATTCCTTACTGGAAGGCGTCCATTCTTTTCTTTCACAACGAAGTCTCATCAGAGCCTCCGCCAAAGTCTCAAAATCCGAAAGCACGGAGCATTTGGAATAATCATACCAAAGTCTGATTTTCCATAGCCGTTTGACTATCGGGGCCTGAACCTTCTTCCGAGGTGTTTTCCTTATCTTCATCCTGAAAAACACCACAGAATAGGTTTTAGTTTATAAACCAACATACATCAAACACCATAACAACATAAAACTCACAACATCACCATATATACAATATTAAAGAACACCACAAAATAGCCATATAACATAATCACTGTGAAATGTATCATCTAACAACATATGCAATATCTAGTGCAACAAATCAACCAAACAATAAATCCACCATCGCTCTACAGTCAGCGATCAAATACATCAAAACAAGGTGTCGGGTTCTATCAAAGTGAAACATACTATCAGAAAACATGAGCAAAATGGAGGGGTACAACATCCTTCCCCCCCTAGGATCAGGCTTAGTCTAGGAAGCATGCAAACATAAAATAGATAACACACACTTCTAGAATACGTCCTCCCAAGAAATAGAAGACTCACCACTAGGATCCTACTGGATCTATACCCAATCAACGTCTCGACCTTTGAGGATCAACTCTCGACGTAGAAGGACATGCACGGTTTCCAAAGAACAATACCAATCCTCCAACAGAAACCTCTCCAATTGCACCCTGGTTCTCGACCCAGTGGTTATTCACTGCGGTAAACACCCTATGCGACTTGCCTACATCTCCTACTGTCAACTCTGAAGCCGTCGGTCTCAAACTAAACCCATATGTGCCCTTCTAAGGACACTGACGAGCAATGTGACCCTGTTGCCCACAAGTAAAACATTCTATACTCCTTCTGAATCCTCTATCACCTGGAGGTACACTAGACCGTGGAAAACTACCTCCACTAACTGCAGACTGAGACTTTTGAGCAGGCTGATCAAAACGATCACGTTGAGACCGAAAACTATTACCTTGCTGAGGCTGAGTATTCTTATTCATTTGTGGATTACACTGATGTTGCTACTGCGGACCACCCTTAGAGGGTGCCCGAAAGTTCCTAGAAGTCCCTGCAGCCTGAGGCTGTCCACCTCGAGAACCAAAACCTGAAACTGGAGCACTGCCAATCTGTACTCCTGTGTGTCCTCCTAATTCCATAGCCAGATTCTCTTCCACAAGGCGAGCTTTCTCAATCGCCACCTCCATCGTCTTCGGCTCGAAGACTCTAACACCACCGCTGATACGGGCATTTAAGCCCCTGACAAAATGTTGCACTAGCATCGCCTCATCATTTTCGATCCCTGCATATTGTTTGAGCTCATAAAAATGACACTCATATTGTTCGACGGTCATAGCCATCTATCTAAATTCGTGGAACTCGTCTGCTCTACGGTGCCTCCAGCGATCGGAAAGAAAACGGGCCCTGAACCTCTCCATAAATAATTCCCAAGTAACCATATTGATGTCAATGTGCAATTTCTGCTCTTCTAGCCTCCACCAAGTGGAAGCAAAGCCTTTGAGGTGCATGATAGCGCACCTAGCCCTAGTGTTACTACCGTAGGAATGCATTGCAAAGCATCTATCCAAATCGATCAACCAAGTCTCTGCCTCTAGACCCCCACCTGATCCATCAAAAGTAGGGGGTCGTGCTCTTAACAGGTCTCTCATGTGTCCTGCCACTACTACCTCCTACTCAGCTGTGTTTTCCCCATGTCTAGGGGATCTCTCCCTTTCTCTATCCAATCTCTATTCCTCATCCTGCCTAGGGCCTAAACGACCCAATATCTCCTCTAACAAATGCTGCAACTGACCACCCAGACCAGGTTGTTCTGGGTTCTGACCACCACCACCTATCAGAATGCTTTGGGAACTCTACAGTTCCCCACACTCTGAACCATGTGAGCTCAGAAGTGATGGACTTTGGCGGTTGGCCCCACGGCCACCACCTTGGCCTCTTCTTCGGCCACGACCTCTACCACTAGGCATGATTTTGCACAACAATTGGAGTGATGTGAGATCAAGAGTTACGCAAGGTTGCCTAATGGACTCAACTACCTAGAGTACCCAGTGTTTGCAAACCTGGCTCTGATACCAAGTTGTAACACCCCGTTGCACAAACCCCAAAGGACAACTAAGTACACAATAATTTTTTTTTTAAACATAAAGTAAAAGTACTATGTTAACTATTGCAACTAACATGTTTACAAGTACAAACTAAACTCCTAAGTCCCTTGGGGTACACAAAGAGACATTACGTAATCTACCCACTGACAAGTTTGATTAATCTAATATTCGTTTCTACCAATATGATTCCTCATATAAACATTTATAACGATAAGCATTTAAGCAAGAATGAACCATAAAGATGCTATACAAGATTTCCTAAGCCATTCAACTTAGAAATAAATAGAACTCATATGCTCAAATACGATACAACACCAAGTATAATTACATCCATGAATAACGTTTGAATTACGAAGTGTGATAATACAATACATCATTTTACAAATTAAATCTCAATAAACAATTATCCAAGTTACAAAATACATTATCCCAACACATGGGAGAGTTACATGACAATTTACAAGATATGACAAAAGTACAATATATATATACATCTGAAGGAACATAAATCTGGAACAACTGTCACCACAATCTCTGCACTGAAGGAACAACTGCCCAATGGGAAACCCAACGGGGTGCAAAGCACGTTCCACCCGACCACCCCCATGCTAGGAGTAGTTAAGAAAGGATTCTCAACCAAGGACGTCTAAGATAACACTTAAGACTCAACTCCAAATATAGAAAGAGAAATCATGCACATAAGAACATAACAACAAAAGTCTACTAACAAAACATGACAACAAATTACACCAAGTCATAATAATAAACCACTTCCAGAGGATACTAGTTAAAACAACCAAGGGGAATGGTAGAGGAGAGTGTCATCGCATGGCCTTCATGGATTATCCTGACATCCTATCACTAGGTGCCGCCTCCATCTATGGTTATCCTGACTGCCTATCTCAAGGCGCCGCCCCATAGGGTGACTCACGCGGAATCGTGCATTTCTCATGAAGACGAGATCATGACTATGCCAACCACGGCCTTCCTGGCCAGTCTCACTTTGGAACCCTACAGTGAGCTTATGAATCCATAATTATCTATTAGCATTTAACTACCCATCCTCAATTCATTTAAAGTTTAGGTTTCTTCTTCACTTTTCAGACACCAACTCTAATGAATATTATCCGACAATTTCTAATACCAATATTAGAGTCACCCCAGAACTCAACATAAAACAAAAGGATTGTACCCCAAGCTCGCTACAGGCAGTGATGGTTGGAATCATGGTGTTTATCTCTCATCACCAAGGCTCCAAACCCCATTAGCCATTTACTTGTGTTGTGGTTTCGTCAGCTATTACAGACCAAGCACTGAGATGCAATGAGTGCTAAGTGGACCATTTATTATCATGAGAGATGGGTTCTTGTGAACCACTACTCATAAAACATGGGTCAATGAGTTTGATTCGTAAAACTACATGGTTGAATCTTGATAGCAATATCACTCTTCTATATTCAAAACCCTCATTAAACTGTTGTGCTCACGAGTTCTCTGTCCTTGCTAGGCCTTTGTTTTTGTAAGTTTGGACTGTTGTATTAATGCTTCATATCAAGGATGAGGTCCCCTATCTATGACCTCGCTAATTCATAGCTCTTGTCAAAAGCATTCACTAATAAAAAAATTATCCTTAAAACAATATTCTAAAATAAATGAAAACTTTGACAACATGTGCAAAATTTTATATTGATCAATCTAAACAAGAACACTCTAAACCTAATAGACAACGAATATAAAGATGACATTATTTACATTAAATTGACAAATTTTCCTGAAACTGGCATACAAACATGCTCATAAGACCCTGTTGAATACAAGGTTCAATAATAAACTACATGATTGTTCCTTGTCCTAGAAGAATGATGTATAGAATACACCCTAAACTTAATACAATATGACAATTTATAGGCAACATGAAGACCACCTATACCATAATTAAATATACTTATGTGGCCTAAGAGAACACCTACAACAACTTGTATTTAATTAGTATGAATTTGAATGTTTAACAAAAGGTTTATTAGACAAACAATAGTCAAAATTTGAAATAAATGTTCTTATTTTTTTGTTTTTTTTGTAAGATCGTTTGTGGATTGAGACACTCTTACATTATATATGTTAATAGTATAGGGAGCCTTATATGTCATGGTTTCAACAAGATAAACATTGTCTAAGCAGTGGTAGTATTGAGTAGGTTTACATCTAACCCAAGCAAGGAACATTAGTGTTAGATTGAGAAAGTGTGCAGATGTTTGAATGGAATTATAGGTTACTCAATTTACTATTTGGATATATGAGATTCAGGTGGAGTATTGGACATACATGGTTTTGTGAATAGAGATTGGGCAAGTTTATTAATGACTATAAAGTATCCTTTCTAATTTGAAGTTATTATGACACATTTCCACTTCCACTACTGAGACAGAATATACGACTTCTACATGATATGCTTGTAAGAAGCAGTCTATCTAGAAAAGTTGTGCTTGGACTTTAGTTTAAAAATAAGACAAGAAGGATTAGTTGGGACAATATAAGTGCCATTGGTCTTGTGAAAAATCTTACTTTATATGCTGTCATATAATATATTGATGTAAAGTTTCACTTTATGTCAAAAGAGTTTTATGAATTATCTGAAGCGACATAATGAGACACATCATAAATCATATTGTCTAATTCACACCCTGTAATCATATAAGGGAAAGGTGAAGTAATGATTCATGCCTTCATGACAAATTTTAAAGCTCAGCTGCAGAATATATGATGACAAGGAAACGACGCCGTGGTGGAATTTTTCGTGCTCGCAAAATCCCGCATGATGAACTGTGGGGCTATTGGATTTCACGCGGGAATCTTTTCGACCATACACGAGGAAACTGGATGAGGTCAAAGAAAAGATGGAGAGGCCCTTGATCGTGAAAAATGCAAATATATATTTGAGGAAAAGCCCATGTTTGAGGAGATTATGGCTTCTTTATTTGTAGTTAGTTATGGATTTGCATTTTCGTACAGCTGTTTGTTTTCAGCACGTCGGATCCATTGATCTGCCGCCACAAACATGAATAAACATAATTCAAGTTTGTAAATTTATTATTTCAAGTTTTATCGAAAGAAAGTTTCTGCAACAGTTGCCTGTAAGCTATTTCGATCACTTTTATGACAGGTTATACTTTTCTTGTATTTACAACTTGTGCAAATTACAAATACGGTAAATTGTTCGTTTACAGATCGATCTTCTGTTTCATGAACTGTATGGTCTTCATGGAATGCTAGATTAGAAATATTTGATGTGTATGCTTTAGCCTACAATAATTTTCTTAGGTGATTGGCATGGTCTTTAAATCACATTGATAATACTGACAGATGATGAGTATAGTTTAAGAAATCTTCTAAGATTCCAGGCTGCTAGATCTCGAATAGAACCTGCTCGAGAAAGTTTATTTTGTCTCTCCATTACCCAACTTTCTTTTGATCTTTATTTAAACAAAGAGCAGACTTAGGATTAGAGATGGTTAAGTAGCTTAAAAGGATTTGTTTGTTTATTTCAAAGGTTTCATGGTTTAAAATTTCTATAGTGCGTATGCATGCTATATATGATTTTATATTATTTTGATGAGTATGTGCAAACATGAATAGACACAGTAATCCTCTCACAACACAACCGGACTTAGATTCATTAGTAGTAAACCAAAGTGATATGCTATCCAACCTAAGGAGATTCGTATTTGACCATAGGACAAGAACATCACATTGGCACAACACTGCTACCATCTTAGACTAAGAAGGGAGAAAAGACAAAATAATTGTAGGAAGACATGTCCCTCGACCTGATAACTTGAACTAGTAAACTCCAAAAATCATGAGTGGGAGAAACATTGACACAACTAGGGCCCTCGTGAGTTAAAGAAACTGGAAAATCAGTTCTTGTGATATCTTTGGCAAAGAAAACTAAACTTTAGATGGGATAACACCAGGAGGACTGAAAAGATACTAAAGAGTATGTTGGCAATCTCAAAATGCACACGCTTATTTTTCTTAAGAGTAAGCTTCTTTAGCTTCTTGTTTGTAATATTGGCTTCGGAGACATTACTTAAAACTCTAGTTTTAATAATGTTGGATTTCTATGATACTATTTTCATATGGTGTCACAATTTATATTATTTTTTAGGAATTCTAGTTATAAAGTAGATACAACAAAAACAAAAAAAATGAACTTCAAGGTAAAAGATGTTATGTATGTTTTTGTCTTGAGGCATACATTATGTCATCTCAATCAGAGTTATATTCTTTCTCTTTATGTAGTGCCATTCTTATGATTGGCATATGATTCTTCATAAGCATGATTCACCTATTTACCACTCTTATTTGATACCAACATTTCAACAAAGAATGTACATATTATTTCTCATTGATGGCTTTCCTCTTAAGATAATTCTCCAAATCAAGATCTACTCAACTTTCAAAAACTAAACCCATGTATATCTAGATTTTTTTAAGGAAGATCAAAATGTATCTTGATCTTGCAAGGGGTTGGCGAGTCATAGTGCATAAGTTGAAATGAGTGATGTTTACCACCAACAAATCTTTTGCACATGGCTTCAAATTGAGAAATAGTCAAAATTTATTCTAATGGCCATCAATTACATTATTATGAATTTCTAGTGCACCAAATGTTCATGTCGTCTATAGATGACCTTGGAACATTTCCTTTGGCTCCTAATGCATATGGAACTTGACCCTCAAGAGCATCACTAAAATAATAAAGTTATAAGCTTATGCTTGCTTATCATGCATGCAACTAATAACCACATGAAATCTATTGTTAATATCCTTCAAATCTAATTTGTCAAGTTAGAATCCACTTTCTTTCTTGTTGAGTGGTTTAGAAAATTGGAAAAGGATTCACTTAAATCAAGTTCTTAGCAAACATCCCTTATTAAGCTATAATCTAGCACAACATCATCATTACCAATAATAACATGTGTAGAATCATCCTCGATCTAGACCTTCTCATTACTAACACCATGTATCTATATTTAAATAAGCTGCCATTCTTGGCCATATTATCAAATATATTTAGAGTCCAAAATAAAATCAAATTTTGTAGTATGAGCATGTAAAGCTTGAGAAGGATGAGAAATAAGAGCAATGTCTTTACTATTACCATGATCCTTGCTTTGACATTTGTTAAGAATCTTGTTCTCCTTCACACGATAATTCATAAAAGTATCTTCTACACACCCTGAATTTGACAATAGGGATTCTCCCTACACTTCTTGTTGCCTTTTTTACCACCTCTGAAATCAACATCATGGGAACTCCTTTTTCTCATTATTATTTCCTCTTTGATGTTTCATTGGATGCTTGTCCTTACTTCAATATTTAATGGAATTTTATTTTCCTCTCCCCTTTGACATATGAGCTTTTCGTGTAATTAAATTGACCCAACTTTGCATGTTTTCTCTTTCAATAAACAAAAATGACCACAATAAATTAAAATTTAGGGTTTTAAATTTAATCCTCCATAATGGCCCCAATAGAGAGAAAAATGAAGATAACATGTTGGTTTTAATCTCTTCAGAACAATTTCAATCAACTAAATGTCCTTTTTATTGAACTCTTCCACACTCTAATGAGACATAACACACCCTTTATATGAGCTAGATAATATTTAATCCTATAGAAATTAAGAGTCATGTGAAAACAACTGAATTTTCAACTTGAAAACCTTTGAGATGTCCTATTGTTTTATAATTCTTAGAACATGGATCACATTTCCTTTGGATAATTCTTTTGCTAGAGATTGGAATGAAGGTGAATTGGTGTTCAAAATGATTCCTCTTGTGTGATTTTCTCTATTCAAATATGTATCCTACAATTATAAAGCCTTTATGTGTATTGTCATTGATAGGATGTACTCTTCTCACAACCTTATATTGTTGTCACTATCCTTTAATCATGATCCAACAATAATTTCTCTTTGTGCTTACATTTCTAGCTCTCATTCTTAGGTGCATTCATGCTCCTTGACATCACTACCTTATAGTTTCTCACATTTTTTTGTCACCCCAATCTACCTTATGCTTGGAAACTAGACCTCTATTTATATTTGTGCTAACACTTTGACAGTGGTTGGTGTAATTAATTATTAATTACACTTAGCATAAGTTTACTTAGGATTTATTTAATTCCTAAGATATAGGATCTTATATTTATCTTATCGAGCTATCTTGTTGCTCAAGATAAGATTAGGTTTAGGAATCTTTGCTTTTATAAAGCAAATTATCTCTTGTAATTATTGGTCTTTTCGAATATATCAATTTGCATGTTTTTATGCAATCTCTGTTTTTTCATTTTCCTCTTTCTGTGGAAGGTCTATTTTGGTTTGCAATAAAATCTTGGTTTTCTAATATGGTATCAGAGCCTCGATTCGCAGCCCCTTCTCAGCATTTTCAGGAATATATAGTGAGCTCGTTCGAGGTCCCTCAAGGGTTTCAATCCTTGAGCATATTTCTGGAGTGTCTTGGATCAGATCAGGGTTTTTGTTGGATTCAGAGCACCAAAAAAAGTCGGAAATGACTTTTATTTCATTGATTTTTGTCACCGTTTGCCAGATCTGCGAGGGTTTCCAGCTCGATGATTTATCTATTAGATCTGGGGGTCACCTAATTTTTGGAGCACTTTGGGCCCAAACGGACCTCGCCGTTGGATTCGCAGCGCCCAAAAACCCCCATTTTCATATAAAGTTTGTCCGATTTGGACACAGTCGTTTGGAGAAGCAAAATTTTTTTACCCAAGGGCCGTACGGCCCCCAGGCACGCTTCACGAGGCATCGAAATAAAATAAAAATAAAAAAAGGCATTGGTTTTATGCGCGGCCAGTTATATTTGATCTCGCCACCACCGCTCCGCCCAACGGCCGCTCGCCCACCACCTCTAGCGGCAGACTCAAGTACCGCCGCCCGCATGCGCCACCGGTCCGCTGCTTCCCCAGCGCCTGAGGGCTTCGTTCTGCCAGCCAGGGTCTTATTGCCCAGGAGCTGAGACCAAGCCCCCGTCGGCCGATCCAGCCCTTGCGATGGTCACGTGGGTGAGGGGCCGCGCCGAAGCCCCCAGCCGCCAGCCTCTTGGTCTGCCCATGCGACCAGGGGCCGACTGGTTTTAGCCCCTGAGGGCTGTATATGGCCAAATCGGACCTTTTTGGAGCACTTTCACGGAAACGGGCATATATTGAGCATACGGCGTCCTTTTTTTGCAAACGAGATATCGTCGGAAAGCTGTTTCTGAGCTCTACGTATTGGTGTTGTGGATATTTTCTGGTTTTGATTTTTTGATGTCGTTTTCTGCCTCGGAAGTCAAATGTTGTCTTTTTCACTCCGAGACGCGTATCTTTTGACTCGCTTATCCGTTTTTCACAATTTTCGCAGCGTCGGAAAGATGGTTTCGGCCTCTATACAGATCTGAGGTCATTTCCAGAAAATGTGAAACTTATTTTAGGCATGCATTCGTTTTTGTTTCATGTGCTAGGTTTGCATTTTCGATTATGTTTCTGTAATTTTGCATCATCTCCTTATGCAATCATTGGGTATTGTAATAACGAACTGATATAAAGTTCCATTAAGGAGGGTTCTTGCATTCATCTTTCATGATTGGTGACAACTCGCATGAGTTTGTTTGGTTTCCTGTTGTCTCCTTTTAGCTTCTTTCTTGCTTAGCTAGACACATCGTTGGTTGTTTCGGTTCACACTTCACATTGGGATTTTATGATTCTTGATCCTCATTGGTTCAAATCTTTCCCATTTGAAGGCCATGTTTTATGGTTACTGTTCCATAATCTTGATGGTACTCATCCTATGGACAGTTTTAGTTTCAGTTTAGCATCGGCTTTCAGAGACACAACTTCCAGATTTGTCATCATTATGGGTCCATTCATCTACTGTTGCTTACAGATTCCAGAGTTGATCCAGTATGTGAGTTTCCAGTGTTCCTTGGCATCATGTCTGTTGTTGCATTTGTGATTCCGATTGGTATTTTGCAAACAGAACTATCTTTCCTTGCTTGTCGGATTTGGGGTTCCGGTGTTGCTTCATCAGAGTTCTTCCAGTGATTCTTCACAGCAGTTCATCTCACTGAGGGGGGTTTCTTTCTCTTTACATTTGTACATGAGTACCTCATTAGGCCTTGTTGCCGGGACTCATATTTGCATAATAATCTGCTTCTCCCTAAGTTGCACTTATGGGGGGGTGTTGGTGTAATTAATTATTAATTACACTTAGCATAAGTTTACTTAGGATTTATTTAATTCCTAAGATATAGGATCTTATATTTATCTTATCGAACTATCTTGTTGCTCAAGATAAGATTAGGTAACTTAGGAATCTTTTCTTTTATAAAGCAAATTATCTCTTGTAATTATTGGTCTTTTCGAATATATCAATTTGCATGTTTTTATGCAATCTCTGCTTTTTCGTTTTCCTCTTTCTGTGGAAGGTCTATTCTGGTTTGCAATCAAATCTTGGTTTTCTAATAGATGTGTGTAATTTTTTAGGGAAAATTTGGAGGCACAATCAAAATAATTTTTTGATGAAAAAAATTGACCTGTGAGAACTTTCACAAAGAATCCAAATTGTATTGAATTCTAGAATACTTTTTCTCTTTAATAGGATTTATTTAGATACCCTACTCCAATGCATTAAACAATACGACACTAGGAAATTACCACAAAACCAATCCTTGAATGAACATTTGTTATGCTTACATTTAATATGACTTTTATTATGCAAATGGAGTTTATTCTCTATCCATGACATAGGTGGATCCCAAATCTCCTTCAAAAATCAACCTTTAATGAGAGATAAAATTGTTACCTATTACCTTTTGATATATCACCAATCCTTTGTTATTCTCTTTGAAAACAAAGGATCAAAACTAAGGAAATTTGAAGCCCTAAATTATTATATTGTTAGTTTAATGAAATAAGCCCATAATTGAAGAAATATTAAACTCCACAAAAATAAGAAATCTCATATAATATGTTGTCAAGAGGCACCTATTTAAAAATAATGCCAAATAGAATTACAAAAAGAGCAAGTCAATATTTAAATTTAAAATTTAAATAAATCAAATCAAATCAAGTAGGTAAATTTTAATTACATAATCAAGTAGTATTTACTTACTAACAATAATTAAATTATTTATATATTCAAAATCTACACTCTTGGATAGGCCAAAGGATATTGTTAGATTTTTTTATAAAATGTACGTAATGCGAAAACATTTGGTGGGAAAATACATTTTTTTTAGAAACCATTGGTGACACACCATTTCACATGAAACAATTGAAGGGTTTTTTTTGGGTTGAAACTAGTCTATACTAAGTTTTAAGATATGTTTAGACTATGTATAACTAGAAGTTGAATAGTTTTGATTGAAATTATTTTGATGAATTTAACTATTTCAGTCAAAAATTTTGAATCCACATACGCAACACAACACTCAACATTATTTAAGTTGAAAATTTTACACACAAATTTTCTTAGGTTGGCCTAAAGTGTAACAAAAATTTGAAATTTTACTCCATGTGAAAAGAAAGAGGATTAGGTCTAGGTGAATCAAGTTTACTATCCACTACACAAGGGAAAAAATCAATTCATGGAAGGAACAACACCCCTTCTAGAAATTTTGTGACATAGGAACACACATAGCACGAAGGTCTAGTTTATCAAAGATGAACATGAATTATGAACATTAATGGAAGAAGAAGGAGAATCAAATGAATATCATCACACAAACCCATGGATGGATCCCTAATATTTACTAGTGAATGGCCACTAAGAGAATAAGGAGATTGTAATGCCAAAAATTGCATCCTCTGTAATTTTGCATTCCATAAACCTCCCCTCTAGATTAATTAAATTCGATAATGCAATGTCCCTTTTTCCTAACCTTAATTTTATCATTAACCCTTTCATTTTCCATCATTAAAGTAAACTTTTGTCGGGGATTATCGTCTGTCGTATAAACGTCTGCACACCACATGAATGTCCCAAAAATATTCTTAACTATATAGCCATTTGGGCATTACACTTCCCGCCTACCTGCAAAGTGTAACACCTCTGCAACTTACAGATGCGTTGAAACTATCCCTTTGCATGTCTATATCCATTTCAAACCTCCCATTTTTTCATTACTTCAATCAATCTCACCCTATCTTGCTCATTCTCTCATTCTTTCAAGCTCTCTCAAGTACTTTGGCTCTCTACACTAACACTTTGGCATTTTTGGCACGTCTTGGGTGTTGCATGCTCTTCCTTTTGACATCGCTATCTTGCTAAAGGGAGCGTAGCTACATCCCTTTATATTACATTTATATTGGTAGCATATTTCTATTCTAACACACCTATCCCTTTTATCTCATCTAGTGTTATTTTATTTCATCTCTATCTATCTGGTTGTCCATGGAGTTCATAACACCTACACAGGGGTTTGACTAAGGCAAGCCCCTAAAATGACTCCAACCATTTTCTCATTTTTGTGTGTGCAGGTGTTGAAGTTGTTGCTTTGCGGGTAGCTTCATTCACGGACCTCTTGTGAGTGCCCCCTTTCTTCTTTTCCATCTCGTCATTTCCTTTCAATCTCATTTTTTATGCTTGTTATTCCTATTCTGTTCACTACTGTTATTTTTCTATTTTAAGTGCATTCTTGATATTTTAGTTGCTGAATAGTTAGTGGGTTCTTCTTGTTTTTGTAACCAAACTCGATTTTCATCTGTACGAGACTACAACATGCCATGGGTATGTCTGCGTGCCACACTTTCATCCTTAGAGAAGAGCTTACTAGTTTTCTCAATAGACCTCTAGAACCATTAACAGTGCTACACTATTCATCCATCAACAGTTTAAACAAGTTATCAACCAAGCATTCCATCTAGGTCTTCTTCTCCCATAGATCATGAGTTTGGTCTCAAAGTCTAATTTGACTAGGTTCAATATTTGGAAGAGAAACTTAAAAAGTTTGAAGATTTTCTAAACAAAGATAATGTGTACACTCAAGCTACTCCTCTCATTTGTGGTTTGAGGAATATTCTTATCTCAAACCACAAAGGTCTTGAGTTGCTATGAGGGATAGCTAACATAGTGGCAACTAATTTACCTTGTGCACTTTAGTCTTGGGCCACCCTCAGGATATCCAATTGAAGATCAACGATACATAGTTGTATATTTTGATGCTAGAGGTGTCCATGTACATGGTAGATACCAATCCTTCTATACCTTCTTTCACCTCTACTGATAATACAAATATTGTTCCCCTTGATATTCCTAGAGTTAGAGTGAATCACGTCCCTTTAGGGTACGTGATCCTTGTATCCAAACCTTGAACCTTCGTTGCCACAACTAGTCAAACTCCGCCATTAGATCTTGTCCTAAATGCCTGATTGCAAAAAATGGGATAGATGCAATCACAATTGGTCAAACTAACCAGTGCTTCTTCCCAATCCACATTGGAACCCTATTACCACCATAATCCTTTGGCCTTAAGCATCTTGAATGTCCCCATCCCTTAAGGGGTGGAAATATCAAAGTTCGATAAGTACAGTGGCAGAGGTGACCAGTAAACTCATATCTCCTCATTTACTACCATGTGTACCGACTTCCTCTATCAGGATGCTTTGTTAGAAAAACTATTCCCATGATCCCTCAAGGATGCCATATTGGAAAGGTTTTTCTCACTTCCTAATAATTCTATCTTCTCCTTTGGTCAATTGGTTAATAAATTCTTGCAATAGTTCTAGGAAGACATTTGGCTAAAGGTCACCTTCACTAATATCGTCCATTGTATGTAGGGGGCTCACGATAAGGTGACTGAATTTATTTCTCAATATCAATCTTTGTTCTCTCAGATGTATTTTTCCCTTCCTAATTCTGATGTCCAACATGTGTTTGTAGGGAATTTGTAGTCAACATTGAGAGAAAAATTTCTCTTTATGAAATATCCTTCTTTTTCCCATCTATGTGCTACATTGAGAGATTACCAGCAAATGGTCACACAATATGGGGTTCCTCCTCATCCTGCCATCTTGATAATCAATTAGCTATGTCTATTTTTAGGGAGTCAAAAGAATAAGGTTGTAGCAAATGTGGTTTTCATTGGACCACTAAAAATAAAATTGGAGGACACAATAGAATTTTCACAAAACTATCTAAATCCTATGTGAGTGTTCTTCAAAAGTTATTAAAATATGGTCTAATCACTCTCCCAGAAATAAGATCATTGCCCAAACCTTATCCTAGCTTGTATGATGCACAATTTTTTTGTCAATACCACCAAGTCCCTAGTCATGACACTGAACATTGTGTGCATCTTTGACATGTAGTTCAAGACCACATAGATAGTGGTACCATCTAGATTGATGGTAGAAAACAAAACTTTAAAAAATATGTAGCCAAGTCTAACAACCAACTACAAATCTACTTAAATCCTTCCCCTTATCATTCTATCAATCTAATAACATCTACTTCTTCATCTTCTGATCATGTAGTCCTTCTAAGTATGTGAACATGGTCTCATTCACTCCTATTCCTCCTTCGAGTCATGTGGAAAAGATTCCTGACATAACCTTTACACTGCATGACTTGCCCCTTAACAAGGAACCTTCTCCTCTCTACATCCTTGCTCAAGTCAATGGTAATATCATGACTAGTGTTATGGTTGACCTTGTTAGTTGGGTCAATGTTATTACAAAGGAGACACTTTTTATTAACAATTTACATAAGGAGAAATATGAGAAGTCAAAAACCATGATTCGTACACCCACGATGGATTCTTTATGCCTCTCATTGGCTCTATTTCTTTGTTGATCCTTGTTGGGCCTAAATCTGTTACTGTTCCATTTGTTATGATTCTCGAATCTGACCTATTCAGGGTAAGACTAGGAATCCCATGGCTAGTCTCCATGAATGCACTAGCTTGCTTAGTGCATAAATGTTTAAAATTCCCCCATGATGACACAATGCATACTCTTCATGACACTGGATGTAAACTACTTATGTCACATGGGGGATTCTTCTCAAATCATTTTTGGCTTGCCCCTATTGGAACTTTACCACCCCATGGATACTTGTTTTACATGGCCTACTATAGGTACAAGAGGAGAGTCACAAACCCTAATGCTACCTTTCCACCTTCTTCTCATTCCATTTCCATGAAGGCCTCTATGCATGCACAACATCGTGCTTTGTTTTCTGCACCTTCTTCATCGATGGCCATAAACAAGCAGACTCCCACACATAGACCTTCTTCCTCTTCTATGATTTCACAACCCTCAATAGTGTCCTCGATTCCTTTTGTTGTTCCCAACACAAGAAAAGGAAAGACACCTATGTTGATGAAGTCTAAACTGCAAGTCTTCCAACTTTGATATCTTTCCCATAGTTCCCTAACCCACCCTCTATGGTATAGGAAAACATGTGTCCAAAGTTGGCTCTTATTTTGTTGCTCCTGCATCTTGCCCTCGAGGCCTCCTCCCATTCCTCCACTTTCTCCCAAAGTAGCAAAAGGAAAGGAGCCCATGGTTGAGATCCCAATCTCTGTTTCTATTGCTCCTCCTGTCCCTCCTTAGGAGTCTACTCTTCCGCTGGGAACAATTGTGAAAACTACTCCTTTAGTGGAACAAGCCACCCTAGAGTCTTCTCAAGTTGCTATTTGTGGTGCTCATAACCATTGCAAATAACTTGCATGTGAGCGTAAATGTCATTGACAGACATTAGCTCGGGAACATGAAGCCTAAGTACAAAAGACTGGGGATGAAACTTTTGCCTTTGCTTCTTCTTTTATCTCTGCTCTTGTTTTTGTTTCTATCTCTTCTTTCCCTACTTCTATTCCCATCACCTCTATCTTACTTCTGGCTTCCTCAACATGGATCTCAATGAACCTCACCCCAAGCAGGTGTAGGTGTTCATCACTCCTTCAAAGCTTCCTTTGATCACCTCTTTACAGATCTCCCTCCTTTTCTTGATCTCGTAGATGTGCCTCACACAAAGGTTGTATCTACTATGAATCCTTATCCTTCTTTTGTTTCCGATGCAAGTATCCCACATCCTCCTCTTAAATGAAAATATGAGCATGTCCTCTCTTTGAAGGATAGTCATAAAAAATCTTCCTCTTCTTCTTCATCTCGATCTACTCTAGTTTGTTCCGTTCTTATGACAAAAGAATATCCTACTTCCCTGGAGTTTGTCACTACCCCTCTTCTGAAGGTCAGTAATGAATTCTCAGTTCATCCAACTCCTTCAACACAATCACTACACTCCCTCGAGAAGTGCATGTTTGACTTGGTGGAGGAAATTCCCACTCTCCCCTCCATCTTTGCTAAATCAATGACGTTGCCTCCAAGGAGCTTATAGATGAGGACATCCATGTAACCTCCTCCTTGGCTCTTGCTACAAGAAAGAAACTTGACATTGCTCTTGTTTTCCCTTCCCTACAAGCTTGTCTTCCCTTCACTTATAATGATCTAGATTGGGAGCAAGATGACTTGTTGGAGGTGTTGAACTAGAGTAGTACCTCTTCTTTAGCTTTAGAATAGATTTGCATGTTTGTTTGTGTTCCCTCGTGATTTTTTGTTCATGTTTATGCTCTCACCTGGAGGACACTTGCTATCCTTGTAGATACTTGGATACATGACAAAAAATCTGTCATAACACTTCATCTATTTGTTTCATCATTCCTCTATTTATCATAAAGTTTAGCTTTCACATCGGGAACGATGCAAAGTGGGGGCATTTAGGCCTCTTACATGTTGACCCGAATTTTTATTTATCTTCATGTGATCTTATTCATGTTCTAATCTATTTAGGTGGGTGATGAAAATTCATATAATTTATACTATCCATATATAATTACACTTATGATCAAATTCTGACCCCAAATAATTGGATCCCCCTGTGCTTTTGATCTCTTTATCTTTTCTTTTTCTTGATGTTGTGGATTCTATGTGTTATCCCTCATGTGATAACATTCCAAGGATACATATTGCTATTCATTTCATGACACAAAATATCCATGTCTTTCTTCTCCCTATAATGATCTGTTTCCTTTACATATCACACATCATTCTAAGGGGGGCTATCATATCTAGATTATTTTATTTTTGAAAATATGTCTTAAAAATCTGTCTTATGATCTCATTGTCTAGGTTGGGGACAACCTGAATAGATTTATCTTTCTATGATTTTCTTGCAATGTAGTTTGTAATAGACATAGGCCTATTCACTTTCCATATGGTCTATAGCATAACACAACTTGCTAACCATACTTATCAATGATGTCTTTATCAAATTTTGGTATGGTCTCTAGCATAACACAACTTGTTAGCCATACCTATCAACACCATCTTTTTATCTAATAAGATTTTATCATGTCTATTTTTTTTTTCACAACTAACATGTTTGTTGTGAGATTGCAATAAGATTTGTAGGATAGAAGACCCATGTCCTCTTTGCATCCTAGCTCAACCTTTTAGTTGCATATACCAGATTGAAGACCTGCATCCTCTTCATCCTGGGTATATTCTCTTCAACCTCTTCCTTTCTACTTTAGCTCACATCTATTGGAATACATATGCACATAAAGTGGGGAAAAAATGTAATGCCAAAAATTGCATCTTATGCAATTTCACATTCCATAAATCTCCCCTTTAAATTAATTAAATGTGATAATGCAATGTCCCTTTTTCCTAACCTTAATTTTATCATTAACCATTTCATTTTCAGCCATTAAAGTGAACTTTTATCATGGATGACTGCGTGTCACACAAACATCTACATTCCATGTGAATGTCCCAAAAGATTCTTGATTGCATGGTCGTTTGGATGTTACACTTCCCACCTGCCCGTGAAGTGTAACACCTCTACAACTTGCAGACGCATTGAAAATGCCCCGTTGCATGCCTATATCCCTTTCAAACCTCCCATTTTGTCATTCCTTCAATAAATGTCAACCTATCTTGCTCATTCTCTCATTCTTCTTCATTCTCAAGCATTATCCTCTCATTATTTCAAGCTCTCTTGTACTTTGAATCTCTACACCAATACTTTGGAATTCGTGGCATGTCTTGGGTGTTGCATGCTCTTCCTTTTAGCATCACTATCTTGCTAAAGGGAGGGTAACTACATCCTTTTATATTGCATTATCTATTTATATTGGTAGCATATTGTTATTCTAACACATCTATTCCCTTTATCTTGTCTAGTGTCATTTTCTTTCATCTCTATCTATCTAGGTGTTCGTGGAGGTGGGAACACCTATGCGGGTGTTTGATTGAGGCAAGCCCCTAAAAAAACCCCAACCATTTTCTCGTTTCCATGTGTGCAAGTGTTGAAGTTGTCACTTTGCAGGAGGCTTCATTCATGACCTCTTGTGAGTGTCGCCTTTCTTCTTTTCCATTCCATCATTTCCTTTCAATCTCATTTAGTTTATGCTTGTTACTGTTATTCTGTTTACTGATGTTATTCTACTATTTTAAGTGCATTCTTGAGATTTTATTTTCTGAATAGTTAGTGGGTTGTTTGTTGTTTCTATAAGAAAACTCAATTTTTGCCCATACAAGACTACAATGTGCTGTGGGGACGTCCATGCACCACACTATTGTCCTTGGCTGAGGGCTTGCTAGTTTTCTCAATAGACCTCTGCAACCTACTCTTTTGGTCTTTGTAACTCTCATACTCTGATTTTGCATAAAGCATAAAATATAAGCAAATCCATTTGTCTTATAATCTTGTCACTTGAGCTTTGATCCCTAAGGTAGTTGAGGAAAATTTTCCCTTTGAGATCACACCATTTTGGGGTGTTGAATTTCCTCCTCTACAACAATGAACCAAAATTTGAAAAACTATATCATTTATGCAATAATACAATAAATATTAAACACATAAGATTATATCATAACATGAATATATATATATATATATATATATATATATATATATAACAAATGATTGAACATCATATACACGCAAGAAAATGAAGCACAAAAAAGTATACACATGTATACACATTGTAAGGATTAGCTTAGTTAAGGTTTTAAAACATATATGCATCTTAAATATTCTACATCTAATAAGGAAACATAGGAAATATATCACATAAGGAGTCAACATGGAAATGAAATAATTACCTATAACATCACCATGAGAGGAATATTAATCATCATCATGGCACAAAGAGGGATCCTTTATAATAATCAAGTTTTATTTAAAAATAATTAGAGAGTGATTGATATTTGAGAATGGAATCAAATATTAAAACCATAAAGGAAAAAACCTAGGGGATGTAAGATTGTTTAGGTTCAATAATTTGTGTGTGAAAATAAAGCACATGCATACAATTATATCTAGGGAAAATCAATCACAATACCTAGATGTATGAGATGGAAAAAAATACTAAAACATATTATAACAACTATCAAGTTGGGTAAGTGCACAAAGATGCGGGGCCAAAAAGTGGCCACTCCACGTTTTGGTCCTAAAATAGAGAAAACATGAGCGCATTGTAACAAAATGTACTCGCATTATTTGAATTCATTTCAAAAAATGCGAGCGTGTTATAATGTGTTCATGTTATGTAAACGATTTCACAAAACGTGAGCATGTTATACCGTGCTCACATTATGTGAATGATTTCACAAAATGCGAGCGTATTATAACATGCTCACGTTATGTGAATGCTTTGAAAAATTTTCCTTTTTTTTTCCTCTTTCTTGTCCTTATGTTTCAGTGAAACTATATACATGAAATAAACATTTAAGTATATAGACATTTACTTTCTTATACTTAGAGTTATATTTCATGTATATAGTTTTAGGATGTTTGAGAGTGGTTTTGGATCTCTAGGAGCTATAATTAAAATTAAAGTTTTTGGAAGATCTTATAATTTTTTAGACTTAGTCAAATTTAAGTAATCAGCATGTCAAATTTCAGTAATCAAGAGGTCAAATTTTAGTAATCAGTAAGTTGTATCATCTTTCTCTCTCTCTCTCTCTCTCTATCTCACTCATTGTTTATCCTTTATTCTCTAGACCTCTCTCTCTCTCTCTCTTCCTTCCTCCCACCCACCTTCCCTATCTACTTCTCTCTATCTAACCTATCCCTCTCTCTCTCCCTCCCTCCTTCCTCTCTACTTCCCTCTATCTAACCCCCCTCCTCTCTCTCTCAATCTCTTCACCTTCCTCTTCCCCCTCTCTCTCATTCTCTCTATCTCACTTATCTCTCTATCCCTCCATCCTTCCTTCCCTATCTACTTCTCTCTCCCTCCCTCCCTCCCTCTTCTCTCTCTTTTCCTCCCTCCCTCTCTTCCTCTCTCTCTACTTCTCCATTCCTCCTCCCCCTCCTTATCTATCCTTCCCTATATAATTCTCTCTCTCTCTCTCCATCTCTACTTCTTCCTCCCTCCCTCCTTCCCTCTCTCTCAATCTCCCCACCTTCCTCCTTCCTTCTCTCCTTCCCTTTCTATTCTCTATCTTACCATTCTCTCTCTCTACTTCTCCCTTTCTACCTCCCCCCTATATACTTCTCTCTCTATCTCTCTCTCTCTCTCTCTCTATATATATATATATATCTACCTCTCCCTCACTCCTTCCCTCTCTCCCCACCTTTCTTCTTCTCTCTTTGCTTCTCTCTCCCTCTCTCTCTATCCCACCCTCCCCATCTTTCTCTCTCACTCTCTCCTTCTCTCTCTAGTCTCTATCTCACCATTCTCTCTCTCCTCTATATACTTCTATCTATATCACCTCTCTCTCTCTCTCCTTCTCCCCCTCTCTCCCCTTCCCTCTCTACTTCTGTCTATCTCAGTTATCTCTCACTCCCCCCCTCTCTCTATCTCTCTCTATCTCTACTAGTGAGAGAGAGGTAGGTAGAGGGAGGGAGAGGTAAGATAAAGAGAAGTAGAGAGCGAAAGAGGGAAGGAGAGGAAGGGATGTAGACATAGGTGATATAGAGATCAACAAAGAGAGAAAGAGAGAGAGTGAGGGAGAGGTAGGTAGAGAGAGGGAGATGATATATAGAGAGGGAATGAGGGAGAAAGGGAGAGAGAGTGGTAGGGATTGATAGAGGGAGAAGGGAGATATAGAGAAGTAGAGAGGGAAGGGGATATGGATGGAGAGAGAGTACTAGGGAGTGATGGAGGGAGAGGTAGGTAGAGAGAGGGAGGGAGAGGTAGAGAGAGAGGGAGGGAGAGTTAGAGAGAGAAGATAGACGGAGAGAAGTAGAGGGAAGGAGGGAGAGAGATATGGAGAGAGAGAGTGATGAGATAGAGAGAAGTAGAGAGGGAAGGAGAGAATGAGAAAGAGAGAGGGAGGAGAGGAGGGGGAGGTAGAGAGAGAGGTAAGGAAGGAAGGAGGGATAGAGAGAGGTAAAGAGGGATAGGTGAGGTAGAGAGAAGCAAAGAGAGAGAGAGGAGAGGGAGGGAGAGGTAAAGAGGGATATGTGAGATAGAGACAGGAGGAAGTGACAAAGAGAGAGAGGATAGAGAGTAGAGAGGGAAGGATAGAGTGAGAGAGAAAGAGGGGGAGGGAGGGATAGAGGGTGAGAGAGGGAGGGAGGAGAGGGATAGAGAGAAGTAGAGAGGGAAGGAGGGAGAGGTAGGGGGATATATATATATATATATATATATATATATATATATATATATATATATAGAGAGAATTTCTCTTTCATTTTTTTCTTAATTCAAATTTCATCTTTTATCCATATAAGATAAGAATCCATACAAAATGGAATAGGAATGTGTAATGACCCACTCAGTCTAAAAGAAAATTCCATAATGCTTTTACATAATGAAGTATGAGAAATAACTTTTTCTATTTATCATTTTAAGTAGACAATTTAATATTTGATAGCCTTAACTAAATTCTCAAGAATTAATAATAGCCAATTTAGGATATCTTGTCCTATATAGGACAAAAATGATTAACCAATCCAAACTCTTCTATCTATTAGGATTCTCATCCATATAGGAGGATTAATGTAACACAAATAATTTGAACCAACCCTCTATCCAGTAAAAGATAGGCTATATAGTCAAACATACAAGCTTAAAAGGAAAGGAATAGTTATAATTAAACTTTGGATAGAGAATTAGACTCATAAGGACTAATCAAATCTTGATTCAATTACAAAAAAATCATAGTATTCCCATAATACTATATCAAGGTTTTTTTTACAAATCTAAAAGTAAAAAACCACGTACTCTTTCTTAGGATTTTGGGCTACTTGACAAGTATAAGGTAAACCACCTTGAGAATTTTTATGAGTGTTGGTGAATATCATATTTTATTTTTACTACCAATTAAATTTAGAGTTAACTTCAAGAAAAATTCACAAAGCTTCACAATGTTATCTCTATCTAAGTACTAGAAACATCCTTCATTTCCTAGACTGCCTACATACCTTATATCCACATGATTAAGATACAAGAGAACTAGGTGTAAAAAATACATAGTTATATTTGAGTATATATTTATGCAACTATATGAGTGCTCAGTGGGTATACAACCCTTTCTAGATTTATTTTTCCCATTTCATTCTTCGTTGAATACCACCCACTTAGGTGAAATAGGGATGAAAACTTGATTAAAAAACTACTTGCAAACATCCTAGAAAAATGTTTTTGATGTTAATTTAATCTTGAATGATGCTTTCATTTTTACTTAAGACATAAGTTTGGTCCAATGATGATTTCGTATTCATTCGTACTAACAAGTTTTAGATCTCCTTATTCAAAGAGGTTATTGATTTTGTGTATTAGTTATAAATATCTAATGCCTAAGAATTTTCTTTTAAACTAATACATCTTAAGTTAATTGATTCAAAATAATTTATTCACAATTAATTTGATTCTTATTACATCTAACTAGCATGATAACTAGAGAACTTATCCATATAATTAACAAAATAAATGTTCAACTGAAACTCAATGACACTACAACACTATGCAAGCTTACCATCTACTAAAAGTAACCTACAAGAATTCACACTAATTAGTAATCTACTATATCTCCTTAACTCAAACCATATCTCAAACTATCTATAAAATACATAATCAATATCTATTAACTTATTTTCTTATTCATTTTAAGTCACTTTGTTTTATATATTATGACATGGGTGATCCAACAAAGCTGGTTTACAATTTTTGGGAGATTCTAATTTTTGCTGTTCAAATCACATATTTTTAGAAAATATAATGATTTAAGCCTTAAAATATTCCATTTAAAGCATTCCAATTTGAAGAGAGTTTGATCAAACTATCTTAGATCAAACCCCCTTGGATACAACCCTGCTAGTTTTAAACCATACCTATAACGAAGTCTCCTTTACACCTATCAAAATGTTGATAAAATACCACTTTTGATTTACCTTTTGGGGGATCAAATGAATTCATTTAAAATTTATTTTTTGTAAGTATGTAGTCCTTATTATAAGCTTCCCAAAAAGTATAATTTTAAATAAATTTAATTTAATTATTATATTTATTTTTATTTCTTGTGAATGTAGGTTTTCACCAAAAATCAAGCTCTCTATTCTACGTGGAAAAATAGAAGATTATCAATTTTTTTTTTGAAAAATATGCAGATATTGAAGTCCTCAATCCAACAAAAAAAAAAATTTCATACATACAAAAAAATTTATGTATACGGTGCCTATGAATTGTAATTGGTTTGACTTGAAACTTGATTAAGGAAAAAATATTCAATAAAACACTATGAAACCAAATGGAAGCACTAGATATCGTAGTTACAAATCTAAATTTGAAAAAAAAAAAAAAAATCCTTCATGGAAAAAAAATTATGTGTTATACGATGAGCGTCACTCCTTAAAAATAGTGTTTACTAAAAAAAACTAGTTTTTGAAGGAGATGGAAAAAAAAGTGCAATTTGATTTCAAGAATTTTGAAAAAAATATATTTAGAATCTACAAACAAAATGCCACAAATCACTAGTTTGCATCATCTTCAAATTCCTCATGGTTTAGCCGCTATAGGCACCCGAAAGTGAAGATTTAGTTAGAAAAAAACAGTTCAGTGTCTAGTTTGGCCAAAAATTGTAAATCGGTATTGTGGGATCACCGACATTATCAACTTTAATTATAAACATATAATCAATAGAACTAATATTTCATTCTTTATACTCACAATATGAATCAAATCCATATATACAAATCTTAATTATGCACACAAAAATAAACAAGTAATCTAAACAAATTAAGTTATGAAATCAAATCCACTCTAAAACACTATACAAACAATGTGTTTAACTTCGAAAGTTAACTCAATGTAGGTCCAATATTTAGATTTATAATAGTTCTACCACATACTTATTCATTTTAATAAGTTCATTATGGAGTAATACCTTAAGTGTTGTAAACATCAACAACTCTAATAGCCATAAAGTAGGGACCTTAACTAAATATTCCAAATAGTAAGATTTAAAATTTCACATAGGTCAAATATAATATTTACAACATGTATTAAATCTCCCTCTAAATAATCACGATAAAAAATATCATAAAAAATTAAACCTTAACAAATCTAATTTTATTTTGACATAAACCTTCAAATGAGTAATTCATTTTTAGTTCTTGCATTTTTTGATCACCAAGATCCCTATTGGGTGAAGTGGGAGTATACAATAGTTTCATAATATGATAATCTAATCAACTAGGATATATATACAAATTTTACAATTCATATTCAAATATTCATGTTCTTGAGAAAAATATGATCATTTAATACAAGAATCACTATCATTTAACTTAATACATTTTTTAAATAAATGATAGAAGAACTAACTACAATGTCAAGGATTTAAATAAATGGTTATTAAATTTAGTTATGCATCCTTATAGATCCAATATCAAGGATAAAGTCAATATGTATACTACATCTATAACAAATGAACTTCTAAGAAATATCAAATCATTAACTAAGAATATCAACCATTAACCATGCAAATCTATGGCTTAGATCAATATTAATGAATTAAATTTGATAACTTATGCCAATCAAACTATCAAATTGATAACTATATAAAACTAATGAATATCAATTGATAACTATTCAATACTTACAAATATCACATTGATAACTAGTGTACATGTAAATGGATATCTAATCGATGTTAACCATAACTATTCAATACTAATGAATATCACACACACATATTACATGTAAATGAATATCAAATCATTAACAATTTAACTATTAAATACTAATGAATATCACATTGATAACTAGTGTTTGTAAATAAATATCAAACCATTAATATATCTATTCAATACTAATGAGTATCACATTGAAAACTAGTGTTTGTAAATGAATATGTAATGAGGAAATTGTGAAACCTTCTCCTAAAATAAAGTCGACTCTATCTACTAAATATGCCACCCTTGATCCTTATCCAAAACTCCCAACCAAGAAAACCAAAAAAGATAAAACCCATAAAGCCCTGAGCCAAAAATTTGTTACCGCTGGGATGTGGGAACTTAAACATCCACCTCCCAATAATCTTGGAAAAAGACCTAATGCAATTGTGAGAGATGCTTTGTAAAAAAAGAATAAGAAAACCACTGTAAACTTCTATGTTGAAGAAGAAATTTTTGATGATGAGGAGATTGATGTTAATAATAAAAACATGAAAAAATATGAGAATACAAGAGAAACTGACCTAATTAATAATGTTGAGAACCCTAGTGTGCGGAGATCCAATAGGTTGGAAAGTAAGCAAGCACTAGACATTATAGTTGATGAGATTTCTAGTGATTCTAAGCAGAGAAAGAGGGATGAGAAAAGTAGCAATGATGAGGATATAGAGAAAGTAGAGGAGTATACTGATGGTCCTAGCCTATTTCCTAAATTAATTGTAACGCTCAATGAACCAGAGGATTCCACACCCAAAAAAGATCACAAGGAGGATAGTTTCCCTAATTGTGAGAAGACTACCTAGGACCTCATAACACTTCTAACTAGGGTTGAGAATTTGGAAAGGAAGCTCAATGGCCTCTCCTATTTCACCCTCAAAGTCATACACCACTTTGTTGTAACTCTCAGATCTGTGCTACAAAAAGAAATAAAGAAGCATGATAAGACAATGGATCCTATCTAGGGCCAACATAAGCATGATGTCTTCAAGTTCCTCATAGAGGAATGGGAAAATCTTCCCAAGTAGGGCACCTTTCTTGTTGTTTTGTTTTAATTCTTGATATTACTTTGCTGTAATTTTTCCATTTGTTCATGATCACTGATCTATTTATGGATTGTGATGTTGGTTTTCTTTATGATTTAAAATCTACATCCTTGTGACCTTTTGTGTTTGGGTACAATGCCCTGTAAATGCTACTTATCTTATAAAAAACTATTGAATTTAAATGAATATCAAATCAATAACTATAACTATTCGATACTAATGAATATCACATTGATAACTATTGCATGCAAATGAACATCAAATTGTTAACTATACTAATGAATATCAAATCATTAACTAAACATTACTAATGAATACCAAAATGATAACCATGCAATATTAATGACTATCAAATCAATAAACATAGCATGTAATACCAATGAATATCTGAATGACAAACATAAAATAGTAATGACAATTAATCAGTAACTATACCATATAATGCTAATAGATAACAATATGATAATTATGAAATACTAATGATTGATAACTATAGCATGTAATTGCTAATGGATAACGATTAGATATCTATCTCAAAATAATAACCATGCAATACTAATGAGTATTAAGTCAATAACTGTTTAATTCTAATAAAAATAACAAAGAATTTAGAGCAATTCTTAAATACAAATTGACATAGCCATATACCTATGGATTCTATTAACAATAATAAAAGGTTTAGAGTAATGCATAAATACCAATTGACATAGCCATGAACATATATATTTTACTTACAAAATCAAAACAATGCATATTCAAATTGCTACAATCATGAATTGAAACTCAGAGTGATTTAGGCACAAACTAAAACTTAGAGCAACACATATTCAAATTTATTATAGTCATGAAGGATTTTAAATGATGTACAACCATGAAGGAGTATTACGTAGCCACAAAAGATTTAATGTACAATCATGAAGGAGTAATACATAGCCGCAAAAGGTATTAGTACTTAACCACAAATCTATGGAGGATATTAACAATAACAAATGGGTTTTGATCAATACATAAACAACAAATCAATCACATCCTCGAACCTATAGATATTTAAATAGAGCAATTTACATCAAAATTACTATAATCATAAGGATTTTAAATGATGTGCAACCACAAACCTGAAAGAATATGGTGATAAGGTTCGCTATGTCCAACTCCAATGATGTGGCGAAGTGTTTGCAATTGTCTTTCGACCTCCTCCTTTCCTTCATTGCCAATTTTCCATCTCCCTTTCTTTGTCTTCCACTCACACCCTCAATATCTAAGACGATTTCTAATGCAAATGGTAGTTTCCCTTTTTTCCTTCCACGCTCACTACACTAGGCATTTTTTAGCCTCTCCCATGTATTGGCGCCATAGTGAGGTTTTATAACGGTTAGAAAATAAAATAAATGAGTAAAGTAAATAGAAAAGAAATTGATTATTGTATTATGTTTTTTTTTTTAATAAATATGTTTAATATTTATTGTTTTTAGGAATAAAATATAGTAAAATATATCATAAATGTTAGAGAAAAAATAAGATTAAACATGTTATTATGTCAAATAATGATAATTAAATTATGGTCCAACATCATACAAAATAATGAATCTAAATGATCGTATGAGAATCAAATGTCATATATTCATTTTCATAAAATAATACCATAAAAAACATTCAATATTTATCACAAGATAATTTCAATCAAATCATGAAATTATTCATGATAATATAAATAATAAGAGAGTTGTGATCATATGAACATATTATAAATTTCAAAATTCAAAGAGATGATTAGGGTGCTTTACTTGAGGGTTTGATGTAGAATATTCTCTTATATGAGTTTTTTTGGCTTTGTCCTTGCATCTAAAATTCATCTCTATGTTGATGACCCTATATGGATTGTGAAATTAGCTATTTTCTTCTTTGGGTTGATTCTACATGTATGAACTTGAACCTACAAGTGGAAATGATCCTCTACTACAAAAATGAAATTCTTGCCAAATTTACATATAATTGAGTTCACCTTAGGTACCTAGACAAGGTGGTGCCAAAAAACATTGATAGAGTTTGTTGTGCTTGACATGAGAGACACCTAACTCCCTTGAAATCAATTCAATATTTTTGACAATATTGAAGATACTTCAAGTAACCATGTGAATGCCAAAACTACTCTTATCAAAGTTGTTGTGGATGTTATGCTCTTCTAATGGTGATGCATTGTGTAATTGAGCTTTCTCCTAGATGAGTCTTCCCTCTCTATCTAAAATGAATGAGGGATTTTCCTTTTATACAACATGCAAGACACAAATTTGAATATTTTGCAATTAAATTGATAAATAATGGCTATTTGAAAAGGGACTAGCTTGAGTTAAGGATTAAATTTAAATCTAAAAATTTACGAATTAAATTTATATTATAATTTGTTAACTAGATGTAAATCCACACCTATGAAACTAACTTGAAACATGAAAAGATAAATATATAGATCAAATTGAAACTCTTAAGATGACTAAAATTAAGTTTAATCTAGACTTATATTATTAATAAAAAAAAATACTACTTATATATTAACCATTATGCTTAAAAGACAAATCATAACAAATCCAAAATAAAGAAGATAGGTACATTCTTATAAAGATCGAATTTTGATTTTTTAATACATCTTTTATTAATTAGAAAAAATGCATATATTAATAATAAAAAATAATGTATAAAAGGTGCTTTCAAGATAGAAATCATGAAATGAGCCACAAAAGAATCTACATGAAATCAACACAAAACCGCTACAAGAGACAAAAACAGGTAGGTATTTCCTTCGTATATCGCTCAATATGTTTTTGCAAACATATGAAGACAAGAAAAGGTTTCGTGCTAGTCTTGTGGTGGTTAAATAAGTCTCTTCGATGGAAATTTTTTCTCCGTAAAAATGAAAGTTCCTCAGCAGTCATATTCAATAATAATTAGTTTTTTAGGCGATAAGGCTTTCCGTTTGGCTTGAAAGTTTGTCGGACGCCGGGAAAAGTGCCGGGAAAATAAAAAGTTCCACGTGGCTGTCAAAGAGGAAACTTTCGGAAAATCCATTGCAATAATGAAAATTGACTCAGCAAGTAGATAAGCATGAGAAGTTTCCCCACTTTCGGAAAATCCATTGCAATAATGAAAATTGACTCAGCAATTGACTCAGCAAGTGGATAAGCATGAGAAGTGTCTTGGTCCCATAGACTGTTTAGTCTCTCATTAAGATCTTTCATTCATTCATCCGGAAGGAATTTGACTGGACGTCACTTACAGTAATATCGCGGCCTAATGATTTCCTGAACAGACTGGACGTCACTTACAGTAATATCGCGGCCTAATGATTTCCTGAACAGCCTGTCACTGGCGACCGACATTAATCTCAAGAACGGTGCAGGTACAAGTTGATATATGATCGCCCTTATTGCCAAATTCAAGGAAAATTGTTTGATTAATTTTTTCTGATATTTGCTCTTAAATATAGGAGGAGTCTTACTACTTGAAAGGTTCCAGAAGGAGACTTGCTTTGGTAAATCAATGGAAGAAGTTAGAAGCCTCAGAATCGATAAGGATGTTACACAGGTACGCTATTTCTCCAAATTTCAGAATATTAAGCCATAAGTTGGATCTTAGACTGTTTAAGATAAGGATATTTGAGAGAGATTTAATACAAGAAGGTTTTAGGCGAACATCTCATACTGTAAATTTGATTGTTCTCCGCAGTTTAAATAAGAACGACTAATAAATAAATAAATGTAAAAATCAAACTTCTGATAACCAATGCTAAGCAGCAACAAATTATTTATAAGATATAGTGCTGTGATAAGTACTGAAATTCTGGAAATATTCACATAAAACCGAGGCTTGAACATTCCTCCTATATTATACGAATTGTTAAAGAATAGCGTTTAGAATTTATGGCACAGATCAAACATATACACAAGAAGCTAATGAATTGTCATCTAATTTGTTGATATAATGATACTCCCTGCAATTATTAGAAAAAAATTGTAAATAATATAATTTTTTTACAGTCTATAATATTATTTTGAAATGTTTTTGAATATTTTTACATTCGATTGTGTAAATTTTCTTAAGATGTAAATAAAGAAGAGATTTATAAATACTGCATAAATCCGTGTTGTGAAAAGGTCTTGATGTTCTTCTGGCGGGGAATTTATCAGTCCCTGAAAGTGGTCAGATGTGAGAAAAGTTGTCTAACCTGAAAAATATTATGTTAAATTTATTTTATGTAAAAAATTATCCTCTTTAGTACAAGAAAATATTCTCAATTGCCACATCTTCATATTTTTAAGGGCAAGTCTACCGCACGCCTTAACAGTACAGGTGCTGCAAATAACAAACAATATTTTATGAATTGGGTTATAAACCGAGGGGCTTGACCGATGGATATTTTATTTTGGAAGGACTGAATCACATGAAGGGAGATTTTGGACAAACCGTCAATTTTTTCATAACTATTCTTATATAAATTCAATTTATATATTTTTAATGTAAAGATCAATTTTAAATGGATAACCATAAAAACAATTTGTTGACAACCATAGTCGACTGTCAAATTTAATCGATGGGCTCGAGCTTTTTAATAGTGCCAAAAATGGTTTCTATTTATTAAGTGGTCTTAAGTTAGGCTTAATAATGAAAGCCTTTATAATTGCTGTTGAAATGGTGTGGACTGTAGTTGTTGGAAATTTGAAGTGAACTTTTAAGAAGTTTTATTGCTAAATCTGAAAAACATTGGATAGTAGATGGTAAAAATTTGAAGTGAACTTTTAAGAAGTTTTATTGCTAAATCTGAAAAACACTGGATAGTAGATGGTAAAAGAATCACTTTGTTGCATATAACTTTACATTTTACTGAGAAATTTGACGCGTACCCGCTCCATGGCAGCACTGCCTAATCATCTCCTAATCTTTGGATGTTAAATTTAAAAAGGCCTGCCATGGAAGCGATACTGAAATGCACTGCTTTTAACTTTTTCAAAATTTGTTGGGAGATTCTATATTTCATTTCCATCTCTCTCCTCCGAGTTCCATAAAAAATTGGCATAAGAGGCAAATACATAGCTGCCAACATCAACCATTGCGAATTATCCATTGCTAAATTACCTATTAAAACCGAATTTAAGAGCTTAAAAGGATGTGAGTAATTGGTTACCAGTCATGAGGGGCGGCCTCGATTGCTTGATTAAAATAAGCTTGTGCTCTGCCTCCATCTTTGTAAGCTTCCCATACGAATTGGGCGTAAAGTGACAGCACTTCTCCATCTGCAGGACCGGCCATTATGGCCCTTCTATAGAAATCCTCTGCCTTGTTAATGTCTCCTTTCACCTAACATCACCATCAAACACCATTTGCCTTCAATCAAAAGAAAGAATGAGAGATATCAAGATCTCCATGCCCAATAAATGAAAAAAAAACAAAAAAAACTAATGAGAATGTTGGTAGCGTACCTCGTGTAAAAATTTGGCAAAGTTCCTGAGCAGAGGCGGACTGCTCGGATTTGCCTTCAACATCTCTTCGTAATATTCGTCTGTAAGCTTGCAACAACATTCCTGTGGTTTCCTGCGGTTGAGTGACAAATGAGAAAGCGAGAAAGCTGTTTTAGAAGAGGAGAATCTGTGCAACATGGAATGGTAGTCTCTATAGCGCTCACTTGCCCGTGAAATGCACACGAGCGGACTCCATTTATGGTTAAGGGCAGATGAATTTTCGAGCAGCATTTTGCTTAGGAGCGAGAGATTTTCAAGTATGTAAAGAATTAGCCAAGATTCAGATCCCTTTAAGGCATATCGTCTAATGCTTGGAATAGTTTTTTAATCTTAGATGGATATTGGCGGTACAGGAACATGATCATGAGCAGAAGCGTCGCAAGTTGTGGGTGGAGGCATTACTGCGGTCTATTCAGATTGAGACGGGTAAATTGTAGAAACGAATCAATTGAATTATGGAGATTTCTTAGATATTTTAGCGAAGAAAGGTGTCTTCATTTTTTTATTAGTCTCGCGCAGCTACAGCAATTCATATTAGTTTAACTATTATCATAAAGTGTACTTATTTAATGAGAATTATTATTATTTTTAATATAATTCATATTAGAAAATCGTTTTTATTTTAGTTTAAATTATGAAAAAAATACTTCTGTCACCCATTATTGATTGTTTAATTTGTGTTTTTATTGTGGGGAACATCTTTGTAAAGGAAAATAAACTTTCTCTTCTATATGATTTAAAGGAGAATACAAATATGCTTAGATATTACAAGTGACAGTTGTGGTAGTGCTTTCTAATATAAAATATTTAAGTTATGATAAGTAAGTGCAATGCATAGAGATACTTAGCTCTAGAGCAAAGAATGAGTGTTATTTGATAAAAAATCTAAATCTTGATTGTTTTTATTTTAGAAAGTGTGATCTCTCTATTAGTGAAGCATCTCAATTTTTACAAGTTATATCTATGTACTTTTTAAATTTGAGTCCATTAGTTTTGGTTAGGTCCACAATTGTAGATTTATTATTTGTATTTGAATTTGATTCCATGTAATGCATATTTCTACTCTATTGCATGCTTGGTTTGCTTCTAGCTACTCTACTCTTTTCTAATGCTTCATGGCTTACATAATATTTAAGAATACCTTGGGAGAGCTACCATTATGTCACAAACAACCATGTTCTCCTACGTCAACTCCCCAAAATGTTCAAAGACAGTAGGAAAGCACCCTAGAACGATGGAGGTAGATTTGTTACTCCTTTGAGTGCATCAAATCCAAATGTTTCACTTGTTCTTTTAATGCTTTAGAACGAGAGGACTTGTGGATTTTGTATGTATGAGAGATGTTTGAAATGAATGCTAGTGAATGCCTTTGAACAATAGCATATACCATCGAATTTTACAAAGCATATATTTAGTCCACTTAGGGTGGGAAAACAAAGTGGGCTAGTTAACCAAAATTTGAATTTGAATTTTAAAAAGGCAAGGGTCAAGTCCACAATTTCAAGATGACCTTATGACTATGAAAATTACCCTAGTGGGGAAAACAATCATATCTAGGTGTATAATGGTTATATTTGGGTGTATGCGTGGATACGTGTAATAAATGTATGGGTTAAGCAAATGCATTAGAGTATGTGCTATAAGGATAAAATGGGGCTAAGTGTGCAATGATATGTGTGTCTAGTGATAGGTAATAGATAAGGAGAAGGAGCCCAACCATGGACAATATTATGCAATCTATTGATATGTACATGCATTAAGACAATTTTAAATGGGCACAAAACTAAATGGGAAATGACAAGGGTATGCAAATTTCACCATCACATTTTGCAGGTGCCTACTTTGAGGTATGTGTGAATCCTAAAATGATCATGCATCTCAAAGCATGTAATACTCACAAACATGCATGTTAAGTAAATATTCAAACATAAAAGGATATCAAAGGGGGTCGATGTAAAATAATGGACCCTATTGGCTTGTCACCCAAATGTCTAAATTTTATGCTTTCATTTTTTCTCTCATTACCTTTTTGGCCCTTTATTTAAAATTGATCCAAGATTGCTTTAGTGGGCCCTAGTGAAAATTTGTGCTTTGTGAACTATGAATTTCAACTCCGGTGAGTACTAGTAGCATGCCTTGATGTTCAATTTTTGTGATTAGACGGTTTATGTTTATTTTTGAGGTTTCAATTTTATGTTGCAATGTGGTAGAGTTGCAACTTCGATTTATAATTTATACTTTACATGATGCAAAACACACACTTTTCTCTATGCCACATAAACCCAAAACATTCCTTATAGGAGGGTCATGGAGTGAATTTACACTTTTCAATTTGCAAAGTGAAAATTTCTAAGTGCTCCCTACATCCTTTACTCACAAAACCATACATCTATAGACTTATTCGAGTGATACCACAATAACATGTTTCATTTTCTGGCCAAAGTAGGACATTGAAATCAATATATTGAACCAAATTTCCACTTTTTGACACCTATAGAAACTAAACCATTAAGAATTTGAAGATGATGTGAACTAGTGATTTTGAGATTTTGTCTATAGATTATAAATATATATATATATTTTTAAGAAATAATTTGTGAGTTTTTTTACATAACTTTTAATAAATTTTTCTTTAATAGTTGATAGTATTTTTAAAAAGTGACATTACTTTCGTAAGACATAAATTTATTCATAGAAAGGATAAGTTATAAAATTTCAAACATAGATTTGTAACATCGATATCTAGGGGATAGATATTTTTCATATTTTTTTACATAATTCTTTTAATAACTTTTTGAAGTGAGATTAACTCTAATTTAGACATAGTTTATTTTTATAATTCATAACTTTTTTTTTGTATGCATCTGAATTAACTTATTCTTTTTTTTTTGAAATAAAACATCAATACCTATTGCATAATTTTTTTCTTTTCTCGGTTGAAATCTATTTTACTATTTTCTCATGTGTGTGGAATAGAGACCTTGTCGATTGTTGAAAAGCCTATGATCACTAGAAAGTAGAAAAAAATAATAATAATCAAACTAAATATATTCAAAATTATACTCGTTGGAAAGATTATTTTGAGTGCTATGATTCTGCAAATTATATTATCATATTCATTCCATTTGGTGGTCCAACCCAAGGTTGGAAACATAAAAATTTGAGGAAAATTTGAGGCATAAGGTGGAAGGGTCACTTTTAAAAAAATCAAATGAAGGTAATTTTTATAATTGGTTAAAATGGACCTTTGTTTGAAGGTTTTTTTACATTTTACACCTTCAAATGGAGGTGAGTTGACTCACTTCCGAATGAAGGTACCTTTGTTTGAAGATTCCTTCAAACAAAGGGGTTTCTTACTTTTCACCTCCATTCAAATTGAATAATCTCACGTCCCAAGTATGGGACTCTCTATTATGGGTTTAACCATCCTCATAGTATATAGATTCAAACTTACCTCTCATTCAGGACACAATGCACACAATATCTATTAGGCGCTGGCCCCTAGGAGGATTTGCACTTTACTAATTGGATGTTACAAATTGCAAGTTTGTCTTTAGTACCCAAACCTTACATTAGCTTATACTTGTAAGATTTCTACCCCTATTTTCACTTTGCATGGTACAAACTGTAAATGCATCTTGTACCTCAAACCCTAATATGGTTGAAATACCTCCTTGTATGCACCTCTACACTCTCATGCAAATTTCTAGTTGCTCTTTAATCCCTAATACCCCATAAGTACTCAATGCTTATCAAGACCAAAATATGAAGTGTATTTGCACTTTGTGATTTACATGGTTCAAAATGTAAGTTGCTCTTGTACCTTGTTCCCTATGCCTTGCAAATGACATGGGTATGAAAATTTCTCCATCACATTTTTCACCTACTTTAAAGGTATGTGTGAATATGTAATGTCCCTTTTCAAATGGGATATTCCTAATTTTTTTGTCTTAAAACAATAATATTTACTAAAAATGGTAATAGCTTAATGAAAGATTAAGAATTTATGATAATAATTAGATAAATAAATTATAACACAGTTCTCAAAATTAATCATATCAGGAATTATTTGGAAATACTTACAATTTTTTTGAATTAGAGGTTTTCATCCCTAACCCAATAGTGGAAATATCAATGGTTTCTTTCCTTAACTTGCCAAGAGCATGAAAGGGTTTTCATCCTTCCAAATCTTAGTCCACCTTGGAGGGTTTTGTCCTCGTTGACCAAGATTTGGATCTTCATCCAAACTTGATAAGATAAATAAGGGTTTTCATCCTTATCCTCTCATGAAATTGGAAGGGGTTTCATCCTCCTATTTGCAAGACACTTCCTCAAATTCAAAATTGATTTCTTGATGAATTTGCTAGATTATTGCTGATTTCTTTTGTTGATGGATTGACAAGTTAATGTTTGAATGGTGCTTGAATGATTTTATACTTTAATGAATGTTCTCTTCCCCAAGAAATGATCTCCCCTTTATATCATCTTCTTGATGGAGTCACAACCTTTCATGATTTCTTCCCTTTGAAAGAGTCACAACTATTTACCCTTGATCGCTGGCTCAAACCGTTTTAATATTTAATTAAGCGTCTTTAGGAATCACGACCTATGATACTCTCAATTTAATTTCATTTAAATTCTTTTATTATTTTTATGAATCATTAGAATATATGGGTGACACCATACTTATATTTCCCATCGGTGCTGTCATAATAGTGGTTTACAATTCATGAGAGGAACGAATTTTAGCTAAAATCACATATTTTTAGAAAATATAATGATTTAAGCCTTAAAAAGTTCTATTTTAAGGACTCCAATTGAAGAGGGTTTCATCAAATTACCTTAGATCAAAACCCCTTGGATAGAACCTCGCTAGTTTTAAACCATACCTATAAATGTCTCCTTTACACCTATCAAAATGCTGATAAAAAATAACTTTTGATTTAGCTTTTGGGGGATCAAATGAATTCATTTAAAACAATTATTATTTCCAAATGATTATGCACCAGATATTGAAGTCCTTGATCCAACAAAAAAATTAAATTAAATTTTGACATATACAAAAAAAATTACGTTATGTGTATTAATAATTGTAATTAGTTTGACTTTGAAACTTGATTAAGGAAAAAATATTCAATAAAAAACTATCTAACCAAGTGGAAGCATTAGATATCAGAGTTACAAATCTAAATTTGAAAGAATTAGAATTTTATCCTTCATGGAAAAAGTTATGCATTATACGGTGTCGTCACTTTTTTAAAATGTTGTTTTCTGAAAAAAAATCAATTTTCGTTCAATTTTCGTAGGAGATGGAAAAAGAAGGGAAATTTGATTCCAAAAATTTTGAAAAAAATATTTTTAGAATCTACAGACAAAATTTGATGAGACTCTAGTTTGCACCAGCTTCAAATTCCTCACAGTTTAGTCGCTATAGGTGCCCGAATGTGAAGATTTAGTTAAAAATAATAATTTCAGTGTCCACTTTGGCCAAAAATTGTAAACCAAAATTATGGGATCACCTCCATATTATAATTTAAGGGTTGCAATTCAATAAATGTTGTGATTTATATAAGTGCTACAATATAGCTTGGTGGGGGCATGCCAACCCGCCCTTCCCAAGATTTCTTGTCCACAAGGAATTTTAAATTGGGATGATAAAAAATTATGGTCCTTCTCAAGTGGCATCTTCCATGGGAAGATTATTTCATTTAACCAAATATTCTAGAATAACCTTATTTTTTAACTTTTTTTCTCTCATGTCAATGATGAGCTTAGGTTTCAAAATTAATTTACCCTCATCATCAAGTGGGGGTAACTTTGGACATGGTGTGATATGTTGACCTAACACCTTCTTGAGACAAGATACATGAAAAAATTATGAATTTTATTTTGTTTTTGGTAACTCCAATTCATAAGCAACTTCATCGATCCTTTTTATAAACTTATAAGGCCCACATAATTGTGGCTTGAGTTTCTCGGAACCAATTCCATTGAGGGAAGATTGTTTACAAGGTTGCAACCTTAGGAAAACCAAGTCTCCAAATTCAAATGCTCTTTCATTGACTAGCATACATCTTTTTTTGATTTTGAGCTTGTTGCAAGTTTCTTTGAGAGTTTAAAATATCCATACTTTGTTGCACCAAGTTTCTTGCTCCAAGGACTCTTCTATTTGTAAGAATCAAATCTCTAAATCATACTGCCTCATACCCATATAGTTCTTTGAAAGGAGTCATTCCTATTGAAATATGATGAGTATAAATGTAGCAATATTCTGGGTATGTGCAGGCTAATAGTGGGCCAAAAAGTGGCAATGAGGAAAAAAACACGTCTTTCATCGACCCAAAAACGCGAAAATATCGTGTTGACTTTTTTTAGGCTCGGGTGTTAGTACACACCACCAAAGCAAACACCAATCCTAGTTTTCCATATCGGATATCCGATTTGTAAAAAGAATATATATAGAAAATTTGTTGTTGTTTTAAAGTAACGGTCTAGAAATCGGATATCCGTTTCAAATCGGATATCTGATTTGAAACGGATATCCAATTTGTGTACACATATACCTAAGGGTTAATGGTAGATGGTAGAAGGTTTAAGGGTTAAAGGTTTAGGGTTGAGGGTATATGGTAGAGGGTTTAAGGGTCAAGGGTTATAAGGGTATAGGGGAGAGAGATAGATGGATTTAGTGTGTGAGAGAGTGACCTGAGAGAGTGGGATAGAGTGGGAGAGGGTGGGAGAGGGA
>VDFB02272788.1:52953-242761 GCA_007258455.2 Sequoia sempervirens
GATAGTGTGAAATTGCTTGTTAGAAAATAAGATGCAAACACAAGAGAGCAAATAACAACTAAAGACACCCTACACCTCAAGATTGGCCTAGTTGCATTCAAAACAAAGCAAAAGATAGTAAAAGATTAGATATACCTTGTCTCGAATTGATCCTTTGGTTGGCCCTTTGATTGTAGATGGAATGTATGCTCCTTGATGGCAAAGATGTGAGATGTGAGATGCAAATGATGCTTGAACAAAAATGGATGAAAATGGGTAAGTGTAGATTGAGAAATAAAATTGCAAGAGTTTGGATAGCAAAATGATCTCCTCCCAAATGAGAGAAAATAGGGGGTATTTATAGAGATTTTAGAAATCTCTAGGGAAATGGATGGCCAAGATTGAGCCATCAATGATCAAGATGTAGGGCTAAGGTGGGTTGAGAACCCACAATCCCTCACATCTTGACATATGGCATGTGATATAGCCCTAAAAGGTGAAGTGGACATGAGGTGGAAGGATAGTACATGGCATGGAGGGGGGTACAAAGTACCTTGGGATTGGACAAGATCTCCTCATAAAGGAGGTACTTATCCCTATGTGGGTGAGAGGACAAGTGGGGAATTAAAAATTCCTCAAATATTCTCATGGGGAAGAGGGAAGGAATTTAAAATTCCTTAAATGCATTGGGGGATTAAATGTGAATTAAAAATTCACATGGGGAATGAAGATGCCTTGTCAAAAAAAAAAGCATTTAATAGGGTTGACTCAATTAAGTGATTAGGATTGTGCAAGTACTTGATTAAACTGATTAATGAAGATTAGAAGAGAGTTAGATTTCACGTGTGACTTGATGTGACAAGTCAAAGATCACATGGGGAAGAGTAATGAAGGATTAGAGGAGGTCTAGGTGGCTAAGAGAGATTAGAGGCCAACTTGCAAAAGTTGGAGGATGTGACACATCCTAATCGAGGATTCGGCATGTGCACATCCTAATGATGAGATTAGAAGAAGGATTAAGATTAGATAATAAAAGATGGAGGATGTGACATATGAAGAATTAAATAAATGTGATATTTATTTAATTCATTTGATGAAAGGAGGATTAAAGAGATAAGGTATTATTGATTAAATACTTTAGGGATTTGGTAGAATTAAAGATATTAATTAAATAATAGCAGTATTACTTAATTAACGAAAATAAGACGAAAGGGGATGAATTTGGATAAATTAAGTGTCCAAATTTAGATGTCTGCAGTTACATATTCTTCCATGGTACCCCATTGCCTTAGTTGTGTTAATTCCTTAAAATACATCACTAGGTTCTTTCTATATGTAGCATCATAAATTGTCACCCTTGACAATTTCACACTATGTTTTGCTCCCCCTAAATTATTGAGCCTAATTGAGTCCCTAATTTCCTAAATTATGCATCCTATAGCCCATTTGTACCATTTTTCGAGAAATTGCAAGCATTGAACAAATGAAATCAATTAATGTTTTTCCCTTCATACATTGTTTCTTGGAAAATAGGGCCAGGATCCATATGCCCATGGGTGTATGGGTCCCCCTATTCTACCAGGGACCAATTTTTAATGTGTCTGAGTGGCCATTTTAATATTCAAAGCAAGGTAATTTTTAATATGTCAGAGTGGCCATTTTTAATATGTTAGGAAGGTAATTGTGCCATGGATACTACTGCTAATGAGGCAATGAAGTGTAGCACCTGGTCCTGTTGGGAGTATGGGCAGTTGCTAAAGACGATAAAGGATAATGTGTTACAAGAAAAAAATGAAAATGTTTACAACTTATGAATTTTGGTTAAGGGGCCTGGGTGGGGTGATAATTAGATACAATGATGATAAGAGATTAAGAATTAATGATTATAAGGTTGGTATGTTACAAATAAAGGTTAATGATAAGAAGATTGGCATCAAGCAAATTTTTAAAATGGTTACATTTAATGATTATAAGGGTGGCAGGCTTAAAAGGAAGGCTAATGATAAGAAGATGGGCGTTGGGAAAATATTTAATAAGGTAATCATTCTCGAGCAATTACTATATCACATGTTGAATGGAAACTACTATGCTTGGGTCATTTCAAAAATCTCAGATCTGCCAAATATATCTAATAACAACATTCTCGAGGCTTAGCTCGAGTTGGATTTTCTGGTGGCATTTATGATGAGGAAGGACAATCATTTCAATTTCATCCTCGATTTTTAGTTTGTGGCTTTCTTCACTTGGAAGATTGATTTAAACATTTTAAATGGCAACCTACTTCTTATTATCTCTGAGGGTTTTCTCTGCAAGTTTGGTGTCTGCTGGGGTGGCGAGGTTGTTTGGGAGGGAATGAAGAAAATTGTTAACCAGTCGAAAAGTGCTAAAATTTTGCAAGCTTCCAAATGGGTGGCCTAGGAAATGCACTAAACCTCCAAACTGTGTGACTCTTAATCAAAATTCTGATTTATGGGAGATGTTTAAAAGGGTGGGCATGGCTCCCTTTTTTGAAGCAATGAAAGGCTATAATGAAAACCTGACGATCAAGTTCACTAATTCCTGGAAAAAAGGGAACGTTTCAATTGGGGCAGTGAAGTTTGAAGTCACGATACAGTTCATAGTGGAAGCTACTTTTATGAGAAATGATGGAAGGAAGGTGGCTAAGAGGAGGAGAAAATTATCAAAAATTCATGGACAAATTCTTGCACGATGGTGAGAAGCTTACAAGGTTTTAGAATGGCTATGCGCGGCTTGAACTCCCTCTGCCATTTGCCTTGGTAAGCATGTTTATTATGCATTACTTTGCCCTTGAAGTCCGATATATGATGATCCACGCTTATCATTTTCCTATCCTTAATCATGTCTGTCATAATGATAGAATTATCCTGGCCTTCTATTTTCTATCCTCTCTGCAACAAAATATCAAGAATGGGACGTCGTCCCCTTTGCATCAGGGATTAATGCTAGCCCTTTATAAATTTTCTCTTTCTAAAAACCCCCATGGAAACCCGCCGCTGGTTCGATAGGAGAATCATACCCAAAATGATGATGAGGAACATGGTTTACCCCAGGTTGGTAACTAAATGAACCTGAAGCCTAACCCTAGGTCTAATACCTAGTGTTCTAGTTTGAGGGAGGATTCACCCTTGAATGCTACCCCTTTGGCCATTTTTGGTACTAAGTCCTCTGGTTCCAAACCTCTCAAAGCCATTGTGGAGAAAACCCTTGACTAATAATTGCTTAGAGTCACCCCTGAAAGAGGAAGCATCCGCTGCTATTGCTTGAACCCGCAAAGAAAAAACTTTTGAAAAAAGAACAATAGAAGAATGGGGAAGTTATAACTATTACTAAAGATCTGGAGGGAAACCAAAAGGAGGATGAGGAGGATGGGAAGATGGGTTTGATGAGTGGAGGCTGAAGATCGATGAGGTTACCCAAGGTCAAATTTGCAGATAAGAAAGGGAAACAAAAAGTAATTGAGTTAACTGAAGAGGAAAATTTGATAGTGGAAGAGTTTGAACCTCAACAGGATGAGGAAAAAGAAGATATGGAGTTTGAAGATAGTTCCTATGAGATGGGGGAAGAAGATGTCGAGGACTCTGATGACAAGGAGGAGGAATAATTTGAAAAGGAAGAGGATATGGGTAATATGGAGGAGGTCAAGGAAGAGGACATTGGTAATATGGAGGAGGCCACTGAAGTAGAGGTTAATGCTAACGATGTTTCTATTTCTGAAGATACTAATGTCCTTTTCTTGAAAAGTAGGATAATATTCTTGTAGGTCCATATGGAAGACATGGAGAAAGCACTCATCACCCTGATGAAGGTGACCAATGGTTTGATGTGTCGTGCCATGATGGGTGTGGTTTCTAGTCAAACAAAGATTAATAGGAAGCTTAAGAAGATTGTGAAATATGATGAAGAAACGGACCTGGAGAATGAGGAGGGCCCAAATTGGAAAAAAATGGGAACTCATTGCTAAAGCCAAATAATGGCATTGTTGTCCTGTGTTGATGTCTTTTTTGTTCTTATTTTATGCCAGCTCTTAAACTGTTGGTTCTCAGGTTGATTGTCCCAGACTATTATTTCTTGTTGGCTATGCTATGGTTTTAGACCCGCTGGTCTCTCTGTTTTGGTCGATATACCAAGTTTTGGGCTAGTATGTCGTAGACTCTTATTTTTTATTATAATTATACTGATCTTGTGGATGCTAGTAATGGTTATCTAGCTTGCGTGCCTCTTTTGAAGACTTAATAGTAATTGCTTGTTATTTTGTCGAGTATGTATGGTGTTGTTTCTCCAACCTCTTTGCTATCTTTGTTCCACAGGATTAGGGCCCTTCCATGCCAATATAATAAAAAACATTCAAAATTCAAAATTCAAATGTCATCTATCAGTATTTAATCCTCGAAAAATTAGAGAAATGCTTATAAATACCTAGTTATTGCATCATTTCAAATCTATCTAAAAAAATATTGGTAAAATTATGATCAAGAGCACTATAAAGCAAGTCAAGATCAACATTTCAGAGTATCATTGCAACAATTCAAGATCCTAACATCATTTCAAATCCTATGTGAGTTTATGTGTGTTCATGGTATCATTGTTTTGTGAAGGCTAATAATTTTGTAGGTCTCCAAAGCATTTAAGAAAATCAAGCAAGCAAGATCAATACCTTGAGATGATGTGCATGAATTTAGTCCTTCAAGGAAGCCATTGAAGGGTGGTGAGTTGAAGCACTTTGTGATTTCATCATTCCTTCCTTTCGATTATCATTTTAGCATTGACATTGCCATTGTGGAAGTGTAAACACTTACATGAGGTTTGAATAAGGTAAGCCGCTAAATGGCCCAACATTTTCCCTCTCCTTAAATGTGCAAATTTAGGTTTGAAGAGGATTGAAGAGAGCTTGAAGACTAATTGTTTATTCTTGCATTCAAAGCCCTACGTCTTGTCAAGACACAAAAACTCACCTACAAAATTATCTGATAGCATTCCGATAACTCTACAACTGGAAATCAGAAGCTCAAATATGTCATCAGAGGACCCTAAAAGTAGAGCTAGATACCCTATCAGAGACTTATATGTCCCTAGGCATCCTAATTATCCTATACACACTAGAACAATTTTTTTAGGATAGGTACACTGTCTCTTGCACTTTCTAGATCTGCTTGCAATTTACTGTTTTAGTATGAATATTTGTGAAGATCTTGCATTTTTTATATTAGGTCATACAGTCTAATTAGGTTAATCTTAATAAATCATTCCCAATCCATTTCCAAGACTCAAAAGGATTAGATCCAAGCCTGACTGACTCACCTTTATGGTTGAAATTCAATCTATTTGCCTTGTTGATTTGCATCGCAATGAAACCCTAGGAAAAGGTGGAATTGACTTTGGGTTTTGGACATTAAACCCTCAGATTCCAAATTTTTCTGTGTTTCATTTTGACTTGAACCCAACTTGTTAACATTACATACCTTCTAAAAATTGTATCCTAGATCTAAGATTTGCATTGCATTTTTTTGCATCTTTCAAATTTAGGGTTTCACTTTTGCATCATAAAGGTCATTAAAAATTCAAAAAAATGCATATCATTTTACATCATAGGTTGCATTCAGATTCATTTTAGTCACCTAGATTAGATCTACATTGAAAATTGCATTCATAATTGTCATTTGCATTGTTACACATTTGCATTTGCATCACATTGTTTTAATTTGAGAAAATTCTTGAAAAATACTCATTTACATACCTATTTGCACATAGAAGTAGAACCTCTAGCCAACATAATAAATAGTCAAATTTTTAATTTTTAGAACTTCTATCAAGGACTCAGATGCGCTTGGGCACCACTATCCTTGTACACTTGCATTAATGAGATTTTTCATACTTCTGTGTCTCTACGTCTTCAGTCTGTTTGTGCTTGTAGAACTTTGTTTTGACATTCTTAATTGTATTCATTTAGGAATCTTTCATTTGGCTCAAAAAGTGATAAAATTTTAAAAAATATTACATTGTTTTCTTTCAGAATTGCATCAAAATCATCATTCTCAAATTTAGGCATATAAAAATTAGTCAAATTGTGCATTTTAGAACATAAAATTGCATTCAAAATTGTCATTTATTGTTCACATACTATTTCACACTTGGCTTGGCCTAAATTAAGAAAAATCTGGAAAAATATTCAGTGTTCAAACTATTTGCAACCAAACCCAAAATCCTCAAACAAAGTCACACATAGTCAACTTTTGAATTTCTGAAAAACCAGCCTAGTACTCAACTATTTTACTGTGTTTGTTTGTTTGTTTGTTTGTTATTTTAGTGTTCATCTTGGGTACACTTAGTGTTTTGAAACTCACATGAGCTTCACAACCTAGTGCCCTATTTCCAATACTTCAGTGAGACAGTTCTAGACTTATGACATCTCATGTTGTTACATTTGGTTTGGATCCTGAGTCTTCCAACTCTTTCATGCAAAGTGTTGTCAATACTCAACCCATTTTGTACTCTATCCTTGATGTTATTGTACCAATGACAACCTTAAAAACACTCATTTTCATAGATATTGAGACTATGGTTTCCCATATTCCGAAAGAAAAACTAAAAAAGTTAGACATAGATTTAAGACTTCAAGACTATGTGAGTACTGAATCTCTAGCTACTCTTGCAATCCCTATGATAGATAACATGAGGAAATTGATTAGTGATGCTCATGGATTAGAGTTTTTGCATTTCCTATCCCATATAGTTGATGCTAATGTACCTACAATGGCTAGTTGTGCCAAAGCTTTGGGATATACTCAAAGTCAAGGAGGAACTCAAGTCTCCCTCCCTACAACCATAGTCTCTATTCCTACATATACCAACCCAAATGTTACCTCAATGATACAACAAAGCATTGGTATAAATCCAATAGTAGGTCTTTCCACTGGAAATACTTATGGTTTTGGATCCTCATATGTGACACCTCAATTTTGAGCCCCTCTCATAAATTTGCAACATAATAGCCCACTAAGCACATACACAATTCCACCATATTCACCACATCCCCAAAGCATGTCAACCAATGATTTTTTCATCAGCCAACTTTTACAAAATGTAACTTCACTTCAACAAAAAATCTCAACCTTGAGCCAAAACCAAAATGGACAACCATCATAATATGTTTAAAGGAGCCCATTGTCACTTAAAATTTTGATGCAACAAGGTCTACCAACGTTACATTTTCTACTTCCTCATATATGTCCTTTTCCTCAAAATTTACCTGCCTCGTTGGGGCCTCTGTATCCTCTTGTGATGTTTCTCTAGTCCTAGGGATTCCTTGCGGAGACACACCAAAGGCTGGCCCAGCTAGTCTTGATTTGCTAAGAGGGCTCTCATGTTCTTCTTCGGTTGCAGGAAGAACAATGTCAACCTTTCGTTTCTTAGAGCTTGGCACTTTCTTTCCTGCAATTTTCTTTTTAGCTTTTCCTTTCTTTGTTTCTACCTCTTTCTTCTATGCCCTAGTTCTCATTAAGATTCCAAGAGGAACATCATCATCAGAATCTGAAGAGGAACTTTCTTTTTCTGAATGCTCTTCCTTAGAAGAGCTAATCTCTATGGTTTGTTTAGCTGTAGGAGGGTTTGCACTAGGGCCCACACCAGAAGTTGATGCATGAGGAGTAACTTCAACTGTGCTCAATCTTCTGCTAGCCCTACGAGGTTGAGGAAAAACCCTAGGTCGCAAATTCTTAGGTCCACTTTGATCAACATTTAAGAATTCTTCCCAAGTCATGTTAGACACATCATGCAGAGAATTCTCAACTAACAATTTGATCAGACAATGGTGGGAAACAAAATTATCCCTACCTTTTTGGGTCTCGACCGCCATGATTGAGAGAAGGTGGTATAGCACATTTGGCACATTCATTATTCTCCCATGCCTCATATGATTCAGAAGTTTGAAATGCACAGAGTGTAGATTCGACTGGAAAACTTCGCAGGTAATGTACTTTACAACGTGAACAAATACTTGCTTCCATGGCTCAGGCAGAGATGTTTGTTTTGCACCTTGTTTATCCACACTCAATGGAGGGTCACCAAGTTATGTAAATTCGGCCCTAGCTGACCTGGCGTCTCTGGAAGGAGGGTAATTTTCATCGTCGATAGGAAACCCTATAAATTCTGCAATTGTTTCTTCAATAGCCAATACTTCCAACCCTTTTACCGTGGATTTTCCTTTAGAGAATGTCTGGGAAAATTCCAACACAACATCTTCATTAAAATCATTTAGCTTCAATAAATAATCTAACCACTCGCAATTTCTGAACTTGGCCTAACTAGGTGCATCCTACAATAATGTGTCATGAACTGTGGGTCCATTCCTGATTAACCCACCTTCCATTGTTCAGGTGTCTACAATCAAACAATCGCTTTGCAAAGTTTCCATTCTTGCAATGCTCGTCTGAAAACTAAACTTCTCCTTCTTGCAATGCTGCTAAATTTAAAATGCTAATATCATCTGAATTTTACCTTTTTTGGCTTAAGATTATGACAGGAGTAACAAAGGAAATAAAGGAGTAATCAATGAAGGCTCATGATTAAGAAAAATGGCGATGGTTGATATTACTTCACACATGCGAGCCGTCATCTCACTCAAAATTTGAATCTACTCAATTTAAACTTGCTGACGTGAGCCAACATGGACAGACACATGGACATAGCATTCACACTTCCCTCCTCCCCAACCTAAATTTGAGCATGTGTCCTCACATGTGCGAGAGTTAGGACAATTTGACAGGGCATGTAATAATGACATGCTATGGAGAACATCTATATTAATTTACAACAATTAAATGAATGTACTAAAAGACAATTAAGAGATAACAACTTGATGTGCACGTACCTGGATTCTTGGAAAATTTGCTACAAAGATTATGGAGAAAGTACCGGTCACCTTTTGAGAGGTTAGTTGAGAAATTAATGAGAGTGGAGTGGAATGGAGTCAATGATGATGGAATGAAGTGAAATTATGGAGGCGTGATGAAAGAGAGAGAAAGGTGGATATGGATGGGAAGATGGGTGAAGAAGTGGACCCCCATAGAAGTGGAAGTCTTTATTATGAAAAATTACATACCTTAGTTAGCTAGAAGGAGGGACACTTGGTCCGCTTCCTTCGGCTGTAGGAAGTTCGTGTGTTGCATGCTGAGTGAATTGCTGCAGGAATTCCTCCTTGGAAGTTGGCTTGTAATACAATCTGAGGCGATGACCATTGACAAGCAGCTTAAATATGACTGGGTCAATAGTAATGAGCTGAACAACACCATTGGGGAATACTTCAGCAACCTCATATGGTCCTAGCCACCTTGTCTGCAATTTTCTTGCATTAACCTGATACCTTGAGTCGTAGAGCAGGGCCCAATCTCCTAGTTGGAATTTCTTGTCCTTAATGAATTTTTCATGCCACTTGATTCTTTGATTCTGCACTACCTCTATATGTTGTATTGCCTTCCTCATTTCATCCAATGCATTGAGCTACATGATTTAGTCTCTTTGTGCTTCAGAGATGTCCATCCCCAATTCTATTGCAGTCCTAAGAGTTTTATGCTCAAATTCAATGGGTATCATAGCTATCTTTCCATACAACAACTCAAATGGTGTGAAGCATGTTGTTTTCTAGGTTGTCCTATAGGCCCAGACAACTTCTGGCAGCCTGTTTTCCCAATCTTTCTTATGAATAACCATTGTTTTAGTCAGAATTGCTTCAATTTCTCTGTTAGTCACCTCAACTTGGCCATTAGCCTGGGGGTGATAAGGAGTAGACTTCCTGTGCCATATGTTGTATTCATTGACTAGTGCTGCAACAAGGGTTGATGTAAATTTATCCTCTTGATTGGTTACTATCTCTCGTGGAACCCCATATCATGTGAAAATCTCCTCATAAGGAAATTCAACAACCTTATTATCTCTTGCATGCTTCATGGCCTTAACTTCTACCCAATTGGTTACATAATCGGTGCATACTAAGATATAAGACTTACCATTGGATGGATGATCAATGGGTCCTACAAAGTCTAATCCCCACTTGTCAAATGGAGTGATTACTACCTGAGGGTAAAGGGGAATCTCATCAGATTTGGTTGGCTTGCCCATCCTTTGGCATCTATCACACTTTCTTGTATATATCCCTGCATCCTTGTGGAGTGTTGGCAAGTAGTATCCTGTATTCAAAATCTTCATTGCTATCCTCTTGGCTGCAAAATGTCCTCCACATGGTTTGTTGTGGCATGCATGAAAAATATCATGTCTTTTCTTCCCTCACACATCTCCTCATGACATGGTCTGGTCTAGTATAAAAAAAATCCTGCAATCCATGAAAAAGGAAATGTTTTTTCAATAAGCACCCTTCTCTCTTTTGGAGAGAAGTGAGGAGGGACTCTCCCTGTGACTAGATAGTTGGCTATGTCAGCATACTTGGGTGTTTGCAAACTGATAGAAAAGTTCTCATCAGGGAAAGAGACATCTATGACTTGATTATCCTCTGATATAGTAAACCGTGAAATAAAGTTTGCAAGAACATTGGCCTTTCCTGGTTTATCTCAATGGTTATATCAAATTCCTGCATCATTAATAACCATATTGCTAACCTACCTGATATCAGAGGTTTATTCATGAGATACCTAATGGCTGCATGATCTGTGTGCAAAAAGATTTGATAGCATGTTATGTAGTGCCTGAATTTGTTGAGGGCATAGATTACTACCAACATTTCTTTTTCTGTCATTGTATAATTGAATGCAATTCCTTGCAAGTTTTTGCTGACAAAATAAATAGCATTTTCAATAGCTCCTTGTTTCTTCCCTAAGACTTCTCCTATGGCATAGTCTGATGCATCTGCATGGATGTGGAAAGGTAGCTCCCAATTAGGATGTTTGAGTACAGGAGCATGAGTCAAAGCTGCCTTCAAATCAGAAAATGCCGTGTAACAGTCTTCAGTCCACTAAAAAATTAGCATCTTTAGTGAGAAGAGTATATAATAGTGCTGCTATTTTTTTGAAATCCTTGATGAAATTCTTGTAGTTGCCTGCATGTCCCAATAAACTCCTAACATCTTTTTGTTTTGCAGGTATACACAGGTTAGTGATCACCTTAATCTTTGCAGGATCTACTTGAATTCCCTTGTGAGAGATGCAGTGGCCAAGGACTACACCTTCTTGCATCATCATGAAGTATTTTTCACTGTTTAGAGATAGATTGTGTTCTTCACATCTCTTTAAGACTCTCCTAAAATTCTCCAATGCTTCATTAAAATCAGTACCATAGGTGGTAAAATCATCCATATAAATTTCCATGCAGTCATGAGAGATGTCTGAAAATATGCTAAGACTGCCCTCTAAAAAGTTGTAGGTGCATTGCATAAGCCAAATGGAATTATTGAGTAGGAATAGGTCCCCCATGGATAGGTAAATGTGGTCTTCTCCTGGTCCTCAGGTGCAATTTGGATCTGGTTATACCCACTGAATCCATCTAGAAAGGAAAAGTATTGCTTTCTTGCAAGTGAGTCCAAAACTTGATCTATGAATGGTAAGGGAAAATGGTCTTTTTTGGTGGCAACATTGAGTTCTCTATAATCAACACAAGCTCTCCACTTCCCTCCCTTTTTGAGCACAATCACCAATGGAGACACCCATTGGCTATCTGAGATGGGGTAGATAAATCCTACATCTATCAATTTCTAAAGTTCTTTTACAATTTCTCTTAATGTAGGGTTAATCCTTCTTTGCGGTTACCTCACTGGTGTACAATCATCTCTGATGTAAATTCTATGAGTGCAAAGCATATGGTCTAATCCCTTCATATCATGATAGTCCCACACAAATGCATGGTGGTGGGTTCTTAGTAAGTTTGTCAATGACAACTGTCGTTCTTCACTCAATTTACTGTTGATGTGCGTACATATTCCTTTTTTCACTTGCACTTGTGTAGTTATCTCTACCATAGTTGTTTCACTAATGCTAGGTACCTTGAGTTCATGTGGCAGCAAGGTATGAGACATACCCATTGCTGCAGGAAGTTCGGCTGCAGGAAGTGTGCCTGCAGGAAGAGCAAGCAAAAGTGTCTTGATTGGAGTAGCAGAATGAAAGGATGGTGCTTCCTCCACTTCACAATGATTTTGAATTATGTTAGACAATACTTCATCTTCATCTTGAAGTTGCATGAAAGAGCTTCTTCCAAAGATCATAAGTTGTGCCACAAAATTAACTTCCTCGGCCTCTTCACCAGCATGTGGCCATACATGATTATCCATGTCATGGGATGGTTGAGAAGGAGGGTAGAGAACAATATTTTTGGTGCTCTTTCCATCAGAAATGGTCATGTATCCTATCTTGCATCCAATATATGCGTCTGTTGTTGCTAACCATGACCTTTCAAGAATGATAGGGTACCCGCCTAGTGTGGCTTTAGGAGAAAGAATCATGAAATCTGTTGGGTACTCCCATGAGTCCAGAGTTACCACAAGATCCTCTATTACACCATCAGGTTTAACAATTGAACTACTAGCAAGCTACAGGATAGTAGGAGTAGGTCTCATGCTTGTAACATTTAGTTGTTGTAGGATATCCTTAGTCATTACATTTATTGCTGCTCCTAAGTCAATCAGAGCATTCTTTATCTAGATCCCATTTATGACAACTCCTACCATATGACTCCCTGGATCATTATATTTGGGAACAATCACTCTCCCAATCATGATGTCAACTAGCTGTCCCACTAGATGAACCATAGTGGGGTCTTTCTTCTTCCTACCTGGCTTCTTAAGGCATGCTTCCTTAATTTCCTTGCCATAGATTGAAATATCTTTTATGGCCTGAAATAGAGGAATCTGGACACATATATGGTTCAACTGATCTAAAATGTCAAAAGTTGTGTCCTCTTTTTCTTTCACAGTTTCCAATCTTATAGGAAATGGGGGTGTTTGTGTAGTTTGTTTGATTGGAACTGGTTCAAGATTCTTAGGCGCACTAGGCTGAATGGGGGTATTCAGAGGCTCCTCTTCTTCCAAGGAAAGCTTAGTGATAATGGGTGTGGAAGGAGCTAGAAAGGTAGTTCCTGAACGCAAGTGGATGTCACTTACACTCACAACATATATGCAGGGAATTGATTTGGATCAACAAAGTATATAGGCTACTAGTGTGGTTTGTTAGTTGGATTGGGTGTGGGCTGAGCTGGTAGCTAAGTAGGTTTAGGTGCAGTTGAACTTGAGCTAGAAGAAGGAGGCATTATAGCAAGTTGTTGGGGCTAAGAAGGTGGCTGCATGTAACTATTTGATTGGTTTGGCCATTGTTTTCCTCCCCTCCATTGATTTGTTTGTTGCCAATTTCCTGGAGGTGGTTGCGAATTTCCTTGAAACTGCAACCAATTCCCCCAAGGTTGCTACCATTGGGGTGGAGAGTTTTGGTGATTAGGCCAGACATTTGAGGGGTTACTCCAAGGTTGTGGTGGATATTCTCCATAGTTGGATGGATATGGGGGCTTCCATTGGTTACTAGATGAATAGGAATTGAAATATGGCCCATAAAAAGCGAGTGGATCTCGTGGCATACCTTGTCTTGGAGCCCATGGCCTCCTTTGTGAAACATAGTAGACTTGATCTTCTTGAACTTGGATTGGCTTGAACTTAGGTGGAATATTATTGCTTTCAATATTAGCTATCATCTTGCATCTGCAATCCTTATTTTTTTCTGCAATGGGGGCAATACTCTGGCAATGTTGCCTCTGCCTCCTCTTGTTTCTTTTTGGCCTGAAGTGTATCTAGTTGAGTAGTTATATTATTTATAATGTATTGCTTGAAGTCTGCTAGCAAGTGAGTAATCTCTATTCTTGAAACTCCACTAGTAGATGGCTTACTCATAGAAGATTGATAAGCTCTCCCTTTCTTTGATGCTGCCCTAGAGTAGTTTTGGCATATCTTCTTGATGGACCCTACCAAGGAACTTGGGAGATATCTCCTCCTCCCATCAAGTCTAAGGCATCAACACAACTGTGATTAATTCCTCTCAGGAAAAACAACTTTTGTGTTTCTTTATTAAGTGTATGGTGTGGAGATTTCTGCAGAAAAAACAAAAACCTTGCAATGTAATCCTCCAGGGTCTCATCTTCCTTTTGCTGCATCCTAAAAATGTCATCTCCTCTCATGTCACTGCCCCTGCAATATTCCTTTTATTTCTTAAGGAAATTTTTCTTCATGTCTTCCCAAGTCTCCACAGTATTCTTGCTTAGGCTCATGAACCATCTTAACGCAACTTCTTTCAAGGTGGTAGGAAATAGATTAAGCCTATGGGCATCAGTGGTATAGTCATAACTCTTATAGAGTATGTCAAACTCGAACAAGAAAGTATCAGGATCTTCTGTGACAAGTGCATAAAACTTAGGAAGGACTGAAGCAAATATATTTTTGAGGTTGTTAACTTCATTCTGATGAGCAATGGGGAAAGGAAAAGTTGGTTGGTTAGGTCTGTTTCTATTTGCATCACCCATGCTTGCTTGATGTAGTTCCAAAGGAAAAGGGTTCTCAAGCTGATTTTGTTCTTCAAAGGAAATTTTAGAACTGGTCAGGTTAGGAAATGCATCAACAAAGGGGTGTGGATCTTCTTCTTCTTCTCTTGGCAGTTTTTGATACTCAACTAGCTAGAATTGATCAAGATTGTTAGGAAGGAATCTCCCATGAGCATCTCTCCTCCTTCCTCTATGCATACGATATCAACTCACTATCAACCAACTCACACAAAGAATTGGAAAAATAATGGTGGATCATTACTTTCCTAAATGAAGGTTAAACTAGGAATACAATTTGACATACTACAACAAGAAAACTATCAATGACTCCAAAGAACTCCCTAGTTTGACACCATCCCCGACAACGACGCCAAAAATGTTGGCCTCCTTCAATGATCTTAACAACTAATCCCTTACAAATGTGATTCAAAGATTGGACATCTAATCTGAATAGCTATTTAAATCATCATGAAGGTGCATTTAACTTGTCAACCAAAGGATGTGAACTTGAAATGGGTCAGCACAGCATGTGCACTAAGGATCCAAAGTAGCCATATTTATTCTACAACTAAGAAAAACATAATGCTGAAGGTAAATTGCTTGGAAAGAAATAACATAAGTGTTAAGCATCAATCAACAACTAAACTAAGCTAAAATGCATGGCATAAATGAATATTTGAGCAAACAAACAGGAAATTACTCTGCCAGCTTTAGCTGCAGGAACAGTCACAAAATGGAATTCTAGTGGCTGTAGGAACAATCAGTGCCAGATTTTTAACTAATTACTGAACATAAAGTAACAACTAAGCTATAGGACGGAATGCTCACAAAGTGGGCCCCCATGCTCACCAAGTGGGCCCCCTTGGATGAGTATTCCTTAGGAAAAATGTAAACTAAGATGCACAAACTTATAACTTCAGTTTATTCATTGAAAAACAACAGTACAATGGAGCAACATAACTGTATTACTTAAAAAAATAAGAATGCGAGTACATCCTCAGATTAAGCAACCTCTTTTGAAGGAGCATCCGTGTCTTATTTGTAGAGAGAAAAGCTACTAACTAATCACCTAGCAAGGCAGTCAACTCCAACAGATTAGGAGGACGCTACTTAGGGAAAGCATGAAAAGTGGAGAGGCAATTACACATGCGCAAAATTTGGTCAGACATGCTTGCCTCAACACAGATTTAGCACAACAGTAACACCTATATTCACTCAACAGATAATTAAGACCATTTACAAGGCGGTTACAACTTCAATTTGAATAAGGAATCTCCCGCTATCATGAGTCTTCCCTTTGTTGACCTTTGAATGACCACCTTGTTGGTTGTTATGGGGAATGACCAGCTGGCAGAATCTCCTTTAATTATGTAGGCGAGAATTACATCTAGAAAACAATATTAGTATGCACAACAATTGTATATCCATAACTATCTTTAAGTAGCATTCATTAATCCACATGTAAAATCAACACAAATAGTTCATACAGCATGTCACTGTCATTAAAGATTGTAAAAATAATCTAATGCCCAATGTCTATGGTTTTGAGGAAATATCATAAAAAAGATCAGCATCCGAACATCAAAGTCTATGACAACTATGGAAAATAGACAATAAACTTCTATCAAAATTGAGTCATAAACTGGACTCATCAGCGCGTTTGGATGATGTTGTCAGAAGGTCTAAGTGGATCGGGTTGACTTTATATTCCTGAATGAAGGAATTTGTAAAGTCTAGAGAACCCCAATCATCACCAAGATATGCATTCTTTTGAGAGGAGGTAGAAGGAGTAGACTTAAAATTTCTTGCTTCAGAAAGGTCTTCCTTAGGGACATTTATCTCAAGAGTATCCTTTGTAGTAGGTACCACTAGAGTAAACATCGACACACTGGAATACACTGAAGGAATAAGAGTAGGCACAACCGAAGCTTGACCAACAACTTCCATTTCACATAAGTGCATAGCCTCAGGGTCAGCCTTGACTGTGACTACTCGATTATTACGAATGAACTTAAGGGATTTATGTAAGGTAGACATGACTACACCCATAGCATGAATCCACAGTCTACCAAGAAGAAGGTTATATGGTAACTTTTCTTTCATAACATATAAATGGGTGGGTACAATAATGGGTCCCAACCTCAAAGGCAAGACTATCCTGCCTGGGGCTTGTCAACCAACATTATCAAACCCATGAATGTCAACAGAAGAAGGATTAAGAGAAGATGAATCAATATTAATCTTAGGAAATAGGTTGATGCTACATACATTGAGTGCCGAACCAACATCAAGGAGAGTAAATCTAATGCCAATTTTATTAATGTTGACTATGATCATTAAAGGGTTCTCTTGCTTTTGTACTTCTGGAGGCGAGAGCTCTTGTGGATGGAACGTAATATTCGACGAATCTACATGAATATATGCCATTAATGCATTAACATCTATCGGCCTAGCAGAAGAAGGAAAGAGGATATTTTGCAAGGCTTCCTGAAGCATACCTTGATAAACTGGAGCAGACTGAAGCAAATCCCATAGTGAGATCTTAGCCAGAGCAACACGAGGTTGCTCAACAAGATCGTAATCACTAGGTGCTTTAGTTGTAGGTTTAGAAGCTTGAGGAAGGCTTGTTTGTTTGTTTATTTTATTCTCATAAGTGTGGGATACCGCTCTATAAGAGAGTCATAGGAATATCAGGAGGGTCACTATCAAATGGAACACTATTAATAGAACAGACCCTTTTAGGAGAAGGACTAGCTAGAGTCATGTAAATGACCAGTCTCTTAGGCCTTTGAGGGGCAACAAAGACACATATTACATTTATAGAATCATCACAACTAGTAGAACAATTATTTGAAGACATATTCTCAACATCAATCCAAACAGGATCAAATGTGGAATAATTATTAGAAGAAACATTCTCAACATCAATCCAAGGAGAATTAGATGTGGAAGGAGGTTCATCGTTCACTTATGCATCATCTTTAGAAGAGAACACATCAGAACCAAGATGAGATTCATCATTCACCAATGCAACATCTCTAAAAGAGAGTGCATTGGGATGAAGGGTAGATTCATCATTCACAAATGCATCATCCCCAAAAGGAAGTGCATTGGAATGGAGAGGATTTTCATCATTCACAAATGCATCATCTCTAGGAGAGAGTGCATTGGAATGAATAGAAGGTAGAGTAATGTTAAGAAAAGTATTAATGATTTCATCTTCTTGTGACAAAATATCCTTCAAAGCAAGACAAACTTCGTGAGAAGGATCAAGGATACCAAGTGACATGGGAAAAATCCAAGTCACCATCGCATGCATGAAATATAATATCATTAATATTTTGAACAAAATTAGATACTGAACCAATAAAAGAAGATATTAAATTCATTACGATTTTTTTGGTACTTTCTATGTTCTAGTAATTCACATTTTCGGAGGTCTTCAAAGCGGAATTTGAGGTCAAAACTTGTGTCAGTCCCTAAAATTTGAGAACCGAAGGCAATTGTATTTTAGGGACTAAACTAGTTCTCTAGGAGAGCTTTCCAACGGTGCAAACGGTTCTGAAATTCGAGCACTGAGTCAAAAGTTATGACCCCGCCAAGTAGGGGTAAATAAATTCCTAGTTTTTGAAAAATAAGTACCCTCTTCACGTCAGGTTCAACAAAATGTAGAAGAGGGGGATTCACTACTCACTATTTCTCTTCACTTAGAGATCCTCATGGGGCGAACTGCCTTAAACTACCTCAAGGAACAATGCGAAAGTTTCAGAATTGGAAAGAGCAGGTCACACAAGTTTTTTGGACAAACTGACAAGCTCTCAGCCAAAGGACGTCAATGCAGAATACAGATGACAACATGACGCACTGGCGTCTCATAGGTACGCTAGCGTCTCGTACAGAATAGAAAGCAAGAATGTCGCAAAAAATAGCTAAATGACTACTTCTACTCCGGACGATTATTAAGAAATTACAAAATGCGATAAAGTAATAGAAAGTGATAGAAATGAAAATAAAATAAAGCAAAGTAAATGACAAAGATAAAGAGGAGAAAGAAAGAGCTCACAATCATGCAAGTGATGCAACCTCTAGCAAGATGAATTTCTTCAAAACCTACATGCATGATATTTGGAGAGAATATTGGGGCTGTATAGGGGTTTGCCTCAGTTAAACCCCTGTTTTGGTGTTCCCACCTCCACGGACAGCCAAGAAGATAGAGAGAAAGAGAGAAGTGAACAAAGTGTGTGGTGAAAGAAAAGCCCGCTCAGGAGTAGAACCCACACCACCAAGTAGGAGTGATAAAAACAATCCCCACTCAAGGAGAAGAACCTATATCACGAAGTAAAGATGCAAGAGATAGGGGATATGGAATCCCAAGATGATCACAAGCATGAAATGAAGGAGATGAAGCTACAAGAGCCAAAGGAGATGCCAAGAGGGAGAGAAAGATAGCTGCAAGAGCCAAAAGTGTTGTAGAGGGTGTTGCAAGAGCTTGAGAAAATGCTGTTATGGAAAGCAATGGAGCTGTGCAAGCAAGATAAAGATGGTAGAAGTGAAACTAGAAGTTGGAAGAATGGAGCTAGAAGAACTTAGAAGATGCAAATGGAGTGAAAAGATTACTTTTAAGGAGAGAAAAGAAGCTTCTTCAGCCTTTATAAGGCATCCCAGGCCGTTACCATCGACAAATGGTGAGGACAAGTGGCAAGCATTCTCAGAGACAACTGTTTGAGCGTTGAAACATCACATGACACTAGCATGGTGCACAGACATCCACGCAATGCGCTAGTGTCTAGACACATCACACTACAAAATGACAAAAACAGAAGAAGCACAAAGTTTGAGGAAAAGTTGACATGCGAGGGTAGCTACTGAAAAGGGGCGCTGGAGCATCCTGAGAAGGAAAAAAGGCTGGTGCAAGGGCTAACATGAGCCTACTCAAGATACTAAGGGAGTGGACACTAAAGCAAACACAAGAATGTATGTGAAATTGCAAGGGGTGCAATTTTGTACTTATACATCCATATAAGACAACATTCCATCGAAAATGGGATATGAATATGTAATAACCCAAATTCCATAATTCTTGTACATAATGAATAATGAGATTTTTTTTCTAGAAATATCATTTTAAGCAACTTATTTAATATTTGATAGTCTTAACTAAATGCTCATGAATTAATAATAGCCAATTTAGGACATCTTGTCCAATATAGGACAACAAATGTTTAACTAATCCAAACTCTTCTATCTATTGCGATTCTCATCCATACAAGAAGATTAATATAACATAAATAATTTTAATCAATCCTCTATCCAATACAAGATAGGTAATATAGTCATCCATATATGCTTACAAGGAAAGGGATAATTATAATTAACCTTCAGCTAGAGACTTAGAATCATCAAGACCAATTAGATCTTGATTCACTTACAAAAAATCAAATTGTATGTCCATAATACTATATCTTGAGATTTTTTGAAAATCTAAAAAATAAAATATCATGTAAGTTGTTTCTTAGGATTATGGGCTACTAGACAAGTATAAGGTAAATCCACCTTGATATTTTTTATGAGTATCAGTGACTATCATATTTTATTTTTACTACGAGTTAAATTTAGAGTTAGCTTCAAGAAGAACATATAAAGCCTCACGATGATATCTCTCTCTAAGTATTGGAAACATCCTTCATTTCCTAGGCTGCCTACACACCTTATATCCACATATAGTTGTATTTGGGTCTATATTTATGCAACTATATGAGTGGGTATACAAAACTTTCTAGATCCATTTTCCCATATTTAATTCTTCATTGAATACCACCCACTTAGGTGAAATAGGGATGATAACCTGATTAAAAAACTACTTGCAAACATCCTAGAAAAATGTTTTTGATGTTAATTTTTGTTTGAATGATGCTTTCATGTTTAAACTTAAGATACAAGTTTGGTCTAAGGAAGATTTCCTATTCATTCAGACTAACAAGTTTTAGATCTCCTTATTCAAAGAGGTTATTAATTTTACATATTAAGTATAAATACCTAATGCCTAGGAATTTTCTTTTAAAATAAAACATCTTAAGTTAACTGATTCAAAATAATTTATTCACAATTAATTTGATTCTTATCACATCTAACTAGCATGATAATTAGACCACTTATACATATAATTAAAAAAATAATTGTTCAACTAAAATTCAATATGGCATTATAACACTATGCAAACTTATTGTCTACTGAAAGTAACCTACAAGAAATCACAATAATTAGTAATCTAAAATATTTCCTTAACTCAAACTATGTCTCAAACTATCTACAAAATACATAACCAATATCTATTAACTTATTTTCTTATGCATTTTAAGTTGGTTTATTTTATATATTATGACATTATCAACTTTAAATTACACACGCAATCAATAGAACTAATATTTCATTCTTTATACTCATAGTATGAATCAAATCCATATATATAAATTTCTTATCATGCACATAAAAATAAATATGTAATCTAAACAAATTAAGTTATAAAATCAAATCCACTCTAAAACACTATACAAATAATGTGTTTAACTTCAAAAGTTAACTCAATGTAGGTCTTATATTTATATTTCTAATAGTTCTACCACCTACTTATTCAGTTTAACAAGTTCATTATGGAGTAATACCTTAAGTGTTGTAAACATCAACAACTCTAATATCCATAAACTAGGGACCCAAACCAAATATTCCAACTAGCAAGATTTAAAATCCTATAGGTGAAATATAGTATTTCCAATAAATATTAAATCTCCCTCTAAATAATCATTATTGAAGATACCATTAAAATTAAATCCTTAACAAATCTAATTTTATTTTGACATAAACCTTCAAATGAGTAATTCAATTTTAGTTCTTGCAATTTAAATCATGTGTTAGATAAAAAAACATTATTTTCCATTTTTTGATCACCAAGATCCCTATTGGATGAAGTTAAAGCATACAATAGTTTCATGAGCCAATTTTTGATAATCTAATCAACTAGGACGTAGATATGAATTTTATAAATTTTATATTCAAATGTTCATGTTCTTGAGAAAAACATTATCATTTAAAATCATTTAAACTATTTAATACAAGAACTATTATCATTTAACTTAATAGGAATTTTTTAATATATGATAGAAGAAATAACTACAATATCAAGGATTTATATCAATGGTTATTAAATTTAGTCATGCATCCTTATAGATCTAATATCAAGGATAAAATCAATATGTATACCACATTTATAACAAATGAACTTCTAATACTATGCATTCCAATGAGACCACAGCTGATGCAGAGTGTCCTCAGCCTCATTATGATAAGGAAGTGGTGGTGCTTGGAAATAATTCTACTGAGTTGTATCCCATGAATACCACTCCCGTCCCACCCCTCATTTGAGGCCTCTTCAAAATTTTGGTTTCAAATTGCCTCGATCATTCTGTTCTTGCCAATTTTTGGGTTCTTTTCAAAACCAACTTCCAGTTCCTTGCTCCAATCTAAAGCTTATGTTGGTCTTTTCTTTTTGATTCCTCTTTAATCTTTGTTAGTCTTGTTGTTCTATGTAGTTGGCTTTTATCTCTCTGCTTGGGAGATTTGTTATTTTGTTGTTTTTCTTGTCTCATTTTTGGTGAGATTCATCCTACTTGCCTCTTTTAGTGTTCTGTAATGTGTTAAGGTCCTTCTCCCATGTTTACCTAAGCAAAACAAATGAACTTCTAAGAAATATCAATCATTAACTAATAATATTAGCCATTTGATAAATATTAATAAATACCATGCAAACCTATAACTTAGATCAATATTAATAAATACCAATTTGATAACTTAGATCAATATTAATATTAACCATGCAAACCTATAGCTTTGATCAATATTAATAAATACCAATTTGATAACTTATGCCAAGCAATAGTAGGAACTATCAAATTGATAACTATACAAAACTAATGAATATCGATTGATAACTATTCAATACTATTGAATATCACATTGATAACTAATGTATGTAAATCATATCAAATTGTTAACTATATCCATTCAATACTAATGAATATCACATTGATAACTAGTATATGTAAATGAATATCAAATCTTTAACCATATCTATGAACAATACTAGTGAATATCACATTGACATATACTGAATGTAAATAAATATCAAATCATTTACTATAAATTTTAAATACTAATGAATTGATAACTAGTGTATGTAAATGAATATCAAATCATTAACTATATCTATTCAATAATAATGAATATTAGATACATAACTATTGCATTTAAATTAATATCAAATCAATAACTATAACTATTCAATACTAATGAATATCACATTGATAACTATTGCATGCAAATGATCATTAAATTATTAACTATACTAATGAATATCAAATCATTGACAAAACATTACAAATGAATACGAAAAATGATAACCATACAATATCAATGACTATCAAATCGATAAACATAACATGCAATACAAATGGATATCTAAATAATAACCACAAAATAGTAATGACAATTAATCTGTAACTATAACATATAATGGTAATAAATAACAATATGATAATTATGAAATATTAATGATTGATAAATTGATAACCATAGCATGTAATTACTAATAGATAACAATTATATATCTATGTCAAAATAATAACCATGCAATACTAATGTGTATTGAGTCAATAACCGTTCAATTCTAATAAAAATAATAAAGGATTTAGAGCAATTCTTAAATATCAATTGACATAGCCATATACTTATGGATTCTATTAAGAATAGTAAAAGGTTTAGATTATTTGAATAAATACCAATCGACATAGCCATGAACATATATATTTTATGTAAAATTCAAAACAATGCATATCCAAATTGCTACAACCATGAATTGAAACTCATAACTTAATGCATCTTCAGATTGATTCAGGCACAAATTAAAACTCAGAGCAATACACATTCAAATTTACTATAGTCATGAACAATTTTAAATGATGTACAACCATGAAGGTGTATTAATGTAAAGTCATGAAGGAGTAATACATAGCCACAAAGTTTTTAGTACTTAGCCACAAATCTATGGATGATATTAATAATAACAAATGGGTTTTGATCAATGCATAAACGCCAAATCAATCGTATCCTCAAACCTATAGATATTAAAATAGAGCAATTTATATGAAAATTACTATAGTCATGAAGGATTAATTTGAATGATGTGCAACCACGAACCTGAAAGAATATGGTGATAAGGTTCACTATTTCCAACTCCAATGATGTGGCAAAGTGTCTGCAATTGTCTTTTGACCTTCTTCTTTCCTTCATTGCCAATTTTCCATCTCCCTCTCTTTGTCTAAGATTATTTCTAATGGTAGTTTCCTTTTCTCCCTCCACACCCACTACACTTTGGCAATTTTTAGCCTTTCCCATGTAGTGGTGCCATAGTGAGGTTTTGTAACGGTTAGAAAATAAAATAAATGAGTAAATAAAGAAAAATGATTATAATATTATATATTTTTATTAATAATTGTGTTTAATATTTAAATCATTTTTAGGAATAAAACATAGTTACTAATTTTATTGTAATGATTAAAATATATTATAAATATTAGAAAAAATAGGAAAGGATATGTTATTATGTCAAATAATGATAATCAAATCATGGTCCAACACTATAAGAAACAATGAATCTAGATGGTCATATAAGAATAAAATGTCATATATTCATATTCATATAAGTTCCATAAAAAAATCAATATTTATTACAAAATAATTTCAATCGATTCATGCAATTATTCATGATAATATAAATAATAAGAGAGTGAAAAGAGGGTCGTGACACATATTCATATTATAAGTTTCAAAATTCAAAGAGATGATTAAGGTGCTCTACTCGAGGGTTTGATGTAGAATATTCTCTTATATGAATTTTTTGGCTGTGCCCTTGCTTCCAAAATTCATCTCTATGTTGATGACCTTATATGGATTGTGAAATTAGCTATTTTCTTCTTTGGGTTGATTCTACATGTATGAACTTGAACCTACAAGTGGAAATGATCCTCTACTACAAAAATGAACTTCTTGCCAAAATTACATATAATTTAGTTCACCTTAGGTACCTAGACAAGGTAGTGCCAAAAGACATTGATAGAGTTTGTTGTACTTGACATGCGAGATACCTAACTCCCTTGGAACCAATTCAATATTTTTGACAATATTGAAGATACTTCAAGTAGCCACGTGAATGCCAAAACTACTCTTATCAAAATTGTTGTGAATGTTATGCTCTTCTAATGGTGATGCATTGTGTGCAATGATATGTGTGTGTAGTGATAGGTAATAGATAAGGAGAACAAGCCCAACCATGGACAAGATTATGCAATTTATTGATATGTACATGCATTAAGACAATTTTAAATGGGCACAAAACTAAATGGGAAATGACAAGGGTATGCAAATTTCACCATCACATTTTGCAGGTGCCTACTTTGAGGTATGTGTGAATCCTAAAATGATCATGCATCTCAAAGTATGTAATACTCACAAATATGCATGTTAAGTAAATATTCAAACATAAAAGGATATCAAAGGGGGTCGATGTAAAATAATGGACCCTATTAGCTTGTCACCCAAATGTATAAATTTTATGCTTTCAATTTTTCTCTCATTACCTTTTTGGCCCTTTATTTAAAATTGATTCAAGATTGCTTTAGTAGGCCCTAGTGAATTTTTTTTGCTTTGTGAACTATGAATTTCAACAAGCTGGTGAGTCCTAGTAGCATGCTTTGATGTTCAATTTTTGTGATTAGACAGTTTATGTTTATTTTTGAGGTTTTAAGTTTATGTTGCAATGTGGTAGAGTTGCAACTTCAATTTATAATTTATACTTTATATGATGCAAAGCACACACTTTCCTCTATGCCACATAAACCCACAACATTCCTTATAAGCGGGTCATGGAGTGAGTTTACACTTTGTAATTTGCAAAGTGAAAATTTCTAAGTGCTCCCTACATCCTTTACTCACAAAACCATACATCTATAGACTTATTTGAGTGATACCACAATAACATGTTTCATTTTCTTGCCAAAGTAGGACATTGAAATCAATATATTGAACCAAATTTCCACTTTTTGACACCTATAGAAACTAAACCATTAAGAATTTGAAGATGATGTGAACTAGTGATTTTTGAGATTTTGTCTATAGATTTTATATATATATATTTTAAGAAATAATTTGTGAGTTTTTTTACATAACTTTTAATAACTTTTTCTTTAATAGTTGATAGTATTTTTAAAAAGTGACATTACTTTCGTAAGGCATAAGTTTATTCATATAAAGGATAAATTATAAAAAATTCAAACATAAATTTGTAACACCGATATCTAGTGCATAGATATTTTTCATATTTTTTTTACATAATTCTTTTAATAACTTTTTGAAGTGAGATTAACTCTAATTTAGACATAGTTTACTTCTATAATGCATTTTTTTTTTGTATGCATCTAAATTAACTTTTTCTTTTTTTTTTGAAATAAAAACATCAATACCCAGTGCATAATTTTTTAATTTTTTCATTTGATATCTATTTTACTATTTTTCCATGTGTGTGGAATAAAGACCTTGTCGATTGTTGAAAATCCTATGTTCACTAGAAAGTAGAAAATAAATATAATAATCAAGCAAAATATATTCAAAATTATACTCGTTGGAAATACTATTTTGAGTGCTATGATTCTGCAAATTATATTGTCATATTCATTCCATTTGTTGGTCCAACCCAAGGTTGGAAACACAAAATTTTGAGGAAAATCTGAGGCATAAGGTGGAAGGGTCACTTTTAAAAAAATCAAATGAAGGAAATTTTTATAATTGGAAAAAAGGGACCTTTATTTGAAGGTTTTTTTATATTTTACACCTTCAAATGGAGGTGAGTTGACTCACTTTTGAATGAAGGCACCTTTGTTTAAAGATTCCTTCAAACATAGGCGTTTCTTACTTTTCACCTCCATTCAAATTGAATAATCTCATGTACCAAGTTTGTGACTCACTATTATGGGTTTACCCATCCTCTTAGTATATAGTTTCAAACTTACCTCTCACTCAGGACACAGTGCACACAATATCTATTAGGCCCTGGCCCCTGGGTGGACTTGCACTTTACTAATTGCATATTACAAATTGCAAGTTTGTCTTTAGTACCCATACCTTAAATTAGCTTATACTTGTAAGATTGCTACGCCTATTCTCACTTTGCATGCTACAAACTGTAAATGCATCTTGTACCTCAAACCCTAATATGGTTGAAATACTTCCTTGTATGCACCTCTACACTCATGAAAATTTTTAGTTGCTTCTGAATCCCTAATACCCCATAAGTACTCAATTCTTATCAAGACCAAAATCTGAAGTGTATTTTCACTTTGTGATTTACATGGTTCAAAATGTAAGTTGCTCTTGTACCTTGTTCCCTATGCCTTGCAAATGACATGTTATGCAAATTTCTCCATCACATTTTTCACCCACTTTAAAGGTATGTGTGAATATGTAATGTCCCTTTTCAAATGGGATATCCTAATTTTTTTGCCTTAAAAGAATAATATTTACTAAAAATGGTAATAGCTTTTAATCAAAGATTAATAATTTATGATAATAATTAGATCAATAAATCATAGCACAATTCTCAAAATTAATCATGTCATGAATTATTTGGAAATACTTACAATTTTTCTGAATTAGAAGTTTTCGTCCCTAACCCAATAGTGGCAATATTAATGGTTTTTGTCCTTAACTTTCCAAGAGCACGAAAGGGTTTTCATCCTTCCAAATCTTAGTCCACCTTGGAGGGTTTTGTCCTCCTTGACTAAGATTTAGATTTTCATCCAAACTTGATAAGAGAAATAAGGGTTTTCATTCTTATCCTCTCATGAAATTGGAAGGGGTTTCATCTTTCTATTTGCAAGACACTTCCTCAAATTCAAAACTGATTGCTTGATGAATTTGCTAGATTATTGCTGATTTCTATTGCCAAGATTGATATTTCTTGATGGATTGAAAAGTTAATGTTTGAATGGCGCTTGAATGATTTTATACTTGAATGAACATGTTCTCTTCCCCAAGAAATGATCTTCCCTTTATATCATCTTCTTGATGGAGTCAAAACCTTTCATGATTTCTGCCCTTTGAAAGAGTCACAACTATTCACCCTTGATTGCTGGCTCAAACCCTTTTAATATTTAATTAAACATCTTTAGGAATCACGACCACGATACTCTCAATTTAATTTCATTTAAATTCTTTTATTATTTTTATGAATCATTAGAATATGGGTGACACCATATCTATATTTCTCATGTTATATTTTAAGGGTTGAAATTCAATAAATGTTGTGATTTATATAAGTGCTACAATATAACTTGGCAGGGGCATGCCAACCTGCCCTTCCCAAGATTTCTTGCCCACAAGAATTTTAAATTGGGATGATAAAAATTTATGCTCCTTCCCAAGTGGCATCTTCCATGGGAAGATTCTTTCATTTAACCAAATATTCTTGAATAACCCGATTTCTTAACTTTTTCTCTCTCATGTCAATGATGACCTCAAGTTTCAAATTAATTTACCCTCATCATCAAGTGGGGGTAACTTTGTACATGGTGTGATATGTTGACCTAACACCTTCTTGAGGCAAGATACATGAAAAAATTATGAATTTGATTGTTTGTTGGTAACTCCAATTCATAAGCAACTTCACTGATCCTTCTTATAATCTTATAAGGCCCATATAATTGTGGCTTGAGTTTCTCAGAACAACTTCCATTAAGGGAAGATTTTTTACAAGGTTTCAACCTTAGGAAAACTAAGTTTCCAACTTCAAATGGTCTTTCATTGACTAGCATATATCTTTTGTTGATTTTGAGCTTGTTACAAATTTCTTTGAGAGTGTAAAATATCCATACTTTGTTGCACCAAGTTTCTTGCTCCAAGGACTCTTCTATTTGTAAGAATAAAATCTATAAATGATACTGCCTCATACCCATATAGTTCTTTGAAAGGAGTCATTCCTATTGACATATGATGAGTATAACTATAGCAATATTCTTCAAGGTGAAACTATTTGACCCATGTTGTTTCGCTGTGACATAGTTCCAAAAATATCCTTCAAGCCACTTATTTACAATTTTAGTTTTCCCATTCATTTGTGGGTTGTAGCTAGTGCTTGGGGTAAGTTCTGTTCTAGCCAGCTTACATATTTCTTGTGAAAATAAATTGGGGAATTTACTATCTTTTTCTTTTATGATATTTTTGGGTAGTCCATGTAGTTTGAATATTTATTTAAAGAAGAGGTTAGCTACTTTTGGTGCTCTATATTTAGAATATATGACATGAAAATGATTGTACTTAGTTAGCTCCTATCCACCACCACAAATATACAATCCTTTCCTTGTACTTTTGGAAACTCTATGATGAAGTCCATTGAAATACTTTCCCATTTTTGATTTGGTATGGGTAAGGGTTGTAACAAAATGGCTGAAAATGTTTTCTCTATCTTGTTTCTTTGAAAAACCATACATTCCCTGATATGCTTCAAAACATCCCCTTTGAGGCCTTTCTAAGAAAATATTTCCCCCACTTATATATTTTATAGTAACCTTGATGACCTGTCAATCGAGTATCATGGTATGCCCTAAAAATATTTTCTTTCATTTTCGATCTTGGGATGAGATATATTAGGTCTTTGTAGAGAATGAGCTCCTCCACCACCTTGTACTTGTCATATTGTAGTTTTCCTTTCAATTATATATCATTACCCAATGCATTATTGGAATATTCAACAAGTATTGAATTTTTCCAATATGTAGAGATATCCATCATAGAGCATAGGTGAGGTCTTCATGATAGATCATCGACCACAACATTATTCTTTTCCTTCATGTAATCAATATTAAAATCATAGGCTTGAAACTTGCTAACCCACTTTTGGTGAATATCATTTATCTATCCTTTTGGTTCAAGAAGAATCTTAGACTGTTATGGTCAACCTTAACAATAAATCTTCCATAAATTAGGTATTTTCTAAACTTCCAGGATAGTGCATGTATAATAGCTGTAATGCCCCGCCACGCAACCCTAGAGGAAGTTGCAATTCATTACTTAAACGCACCAATTTTTTTTTTTTTAAAGTACAAATAACATGTAAGATGAATACATATTGCCAACAACCTCTAAGGCCACGAGACAAAGATTACTTAAAAACCCAAACAACAATTAACAACAATTGAAACCAAATCATTAATCACTTACAGAATTAAGACTACAAACATTCCATACAAGATAAATTATAACAAGGATAATAAATACCTCATGATTCCAATTAACAACATTTAAACAATAAGATTACAACACTCATTCCCCGAATGAGGTAATTCCAATAAGCATGATTACAAATTACAAATTCCACCTCGAAACAAATGAGGGGTAAAGAATAAGAGATCCACTGAAAAGAATGAAGCTAGAAAAGCAACTGGATCCAACGAGCTCTCCAACATGAAAGTCTCGTCCACACGAGCAAGAGCAAAAACCAACAGAGGAAGGTGCACGTTCTACCCAACCAAGTGAAACCAAAAGGCTCACCCCCCGTGCTAGGAGATAGTAACAAGGATTTCCTAGACAAGACCATCTACCACCAGACATAGGCTAACACAAAAACTGATCTGCAAACAAGAACATATACCACATCACTTAACATCATGGTTACAATGCTTCCAGAGTACAAAATCGAGTACAATCACTGTACAATAAAAAAACCCACGGTACAACACCATATCAACTGTTGTCATAGGAGGAGTGTCATCGCAAAGGTTGCATGGGATCTCCTGGCAAGTCTTCCTAGGTCCCGGCCCCCCTCTAGGGATATCCTGGAAACCTCAACCGACTCCCGACCCCACATGCACACCAGAGCAGAATCGATTATCTCTCGTAAAGACAAGATAATGATCTTGCCATTCCAGGCTTTCCCGACTCATCTCAAGTCTCGTACAAGCCCTTGAGCCAATGAGCGAGGCTAAATTATCTTATCAATGTTCAAAGCTACTCTCTCCCTAGTAAGTTATTTTAATTTTCACTTAATTAACTAACTCTCACACGAGTTATCCTGGAACCACTTTGGGCCCGACGCTCGTTTGAAAGCCACTCCCCTATCGACAACACATAACTCAACCACATGCCAAGGGTAGCCAATGCACTAACACTTATCACACATAAACAATACACCTCAACAGGTAACACATCACTACAGAGGTACAAAACTGAAACCAAAGCGTGCACTACCCAAGGCTAACACAAGGTTGACTAACATAATGATAACCCACATAACGAACTGAAAACACGACTCAACCTTTAATCATAAGGTCACACAACCCAAACGAAGAACCAGGTTTCCACTAATACAAGTCTCATGCACTACCCAAAAAAAACAATAATCAATCACAAGGGCAATAACATCATCTCAAGAAACACAACTGGAAGACTTACATGATCAACAAGAAATGACTTAAAATCAACAATCATATAATCACACGTTCTTTAAGTGTCTAAAGATGAAATTTGACAAACAAAATTTTCTCAAAACACGGAAACCAAAGTACATATCAAAGGTTGACTCACGTACAACCACCCATACCAATAATGAACCCCTATCTGGAAGGCTTCCAGACATTCTCTCTATCCCACCAACATCGAAGATCAACAATTAACCACTGAAAACATTTCAGACATTAGGTACGCTAATGTTCGGATTTCCTAAATCTAGTCAAACACAATTTTCATGACTTGCAATTATCCAATCAATTGATCCCATCTCTTTTCACGACATAGAAATATGCAAAGAACAGATCACATACTCTAAATTTCACAACCATATTCCAAAATCAAGACATTTTAATAAATAACATCATCGAACTGGAATTAAACCAATCGATCACTCTACGTCTCACAATCATATACTGTAAATAAATCCACTTGATTTATAAAACATTTGGATTAAATAAATTACTCTTATAGCAATAAGTCAAACAACTCAATCTCATATGATTCATGAAATCATTCGTTACTTATAAGTTTAATCACTGTATTCTATAAGTTAAAACTTTTACTAAATAATCATTTAGATCAAATAACTCAATCTTAATCTCAACTCCGCATTAAGTAAATCAACTAAAACTCATCTCTCCTTGAACACAAACATATTCCAATCAATTATACTAAATAGTATATACATAAATTCTCTTGCCTACATTAAAGAATTTAAACCAATAATACAACTCTACTTGCTCAATCTATAATTAATCAAAGTCAAATTATCAATAAATCAACATTTGACAAATAAAGTCCTTTGACTTAAAATAAATCATTCGCTAATCCTAAGCTCTTCAATTATGTTCCATAATTAAGGATTAGAACCACCTGATTGAACTAAGTCATTCATCATCTCTAAGTTTCTCAATTGTCCTCCATACTTAGAACGTTTGATAAATAGACATCTAGATTAAATAAATTAATCTTTATTTCTAATTCACATCAATAATTTAACTAAATTTTAATTAAATTACTTAATCTATATTACAACATGAATTAGATAAATTAATCGAATTCAATATTCTAGATAAAACGTATGATCAACATCAACTTTCATTTCTTCAATACCAATGCGATAATCATGTTAGAGTAAGTTCTATTTTCAAGATATTCAATTATCATTTAAATGTGTACCTCTAAATATCATTATAATTTTCCAAGATTTCCTGATTAAAACAAGATTTAAATAAATTTGATTAATTACAAGATCCCCATTTATTTCAACTTGCTGATAAAATCAACCCCTTAAATAAATTATATTTAAATAGAAACAATCTTAAATGTACAATTATTCTTTAAATGTCTCTATTTAAAAATCTCCAATTAAAAATTCCAATTTAACATTTAATATTATATTAATATGCCCAATAAAAATAATATTTTATTTGCATATAAATAAACTATTTAAACTTTAAATTTAAATGTCCATCTTTATATTTCCATTTTAAAAACCTCCAAGATAGAATTCCATTTTACTATTTAAAGCGAAGACGAGAAAACATTAAATATAATATATATACACCTTATATATATTATATTTTTAAACATCAATATCAAATATATATTCATTAAATATATATTTATATCTGTATAAAAAATCAAAATTTTAATTAATATATAATATATATATTATAATAAATATATAATATATATAATTTAAAATTAATATATATTATATATATATATTATAATAAATATATAATATAAAATAAAATTTAATTAAAAAAAACTAAAAACTTTAATAAAACAAAATTTGTTTTTAAACAAATAAAAGGCCGGTGGCCTTGGCTGCTCGTAGCCCCAACAGGGGACGTGCCCCTGTGTGGTTGCTACGCAACCTCACACAGGGGATGCAACCCCTGTGTGGCTGCTTTGCAGCCTCTCCCCAGCCGTGGGGAGTGCTGCACAGCCAGCGCCCCCACGGATGGGGGGTGGCTGTGGGCAGCCCCAAATAAAAATAAAATTTTTATTTTTTTATAAAATTTCTATGATTTCATTTAAAAAACAAACGAAAATCCAAAAAAAACCCTGACGGATTTTACCAGCAAAAACCAAAAATTTTGAAATAAGAAATTTTCCAGAACTCCAAAGATATATGAGTATATATATATATATATATAAAACAATACTGTTTCCAGTAACCAGATAAATAGAGGAAATTATTTTAACAGAATGCAATAGAGGAAAGACTTTAACATAATTTCATGAACACAATTATTCAAGTTTACAACTTCAAACAGAGGTTTATCTTCAAAATTTTCTTGTTTTCTTTTCTATTTCCTTTTCATTGTTGAATTTTTTGTTGTTTGATTCATTTCTTGTTTTATTTTTCCATGATTCAAAGGGGTTTCAAATTTGATTTCTAACAAGTTTTTCAATAATAATAAAAAAAATCTCAATACTTCAAACAATAAAGCAAGAACAAAACCTATGATCTGGAAGTTTGAGGAAGAAAAATGATGTTGAGTTCTTGCCCAATCAGATTCCAGAACTCCTTCCAAGCTTCCTCTTTCAAATCCCAGATTTTCATCCAACCAAGATCCAAACCCCCTTTCCATTTTTTAAAAAAAAACCAATCTCTCCATAAAAAAAAATTGAAAGAAAATCCCAAATGAAATATATTCTCCCCCAAATTTCCAAACTCAAATTCAAATCCACTTCAAATTAAATTTCATATTCACATTCAAATTCAATTCAAATTAAATTCCAAATTCAAATTATAATTCTAATTCAAATTCATTTTTTCTCAAAATATCTTTTCCCAAATTAGTCAACTATTTCCAAAAATATCTTTTCCACAAAGTCATTGCATTTTGAAACATTTGAATTTTAAATAACTTAAAACAAAAATCTATTTTCCAAATAGAATTTAATACCTTTTAATTTTATTTTATTTTTTTCTTTTCAATAAAAGAATTTAAAACTTTTAACACTTTTAATTCAAGGAATAACTTAATCAATTCACACAATTAATTTAATTAACCAATAAAATAAATCTAATCCAATATTAGATTATTTTATTAATTAAATTAAATTAATTAATACAGTAATTAATATTCCTAGCATTACATCCAAAAGCATTTAATCAGCAGTTAAGCAACATAAGCCATTTAACTTGAATTTAAATAAGAACACGGAGACAAGGCAACATAACAACCAACCCGACTACAACCCGACGACACACTGTGACTAGGGTGGTGGCTTGACATAGAAAAACCTAGCTACTATCTCCCAATCGATTTCCATCAGACAAGGGACACGCTCAGACCTGTAGAACTAGGTGGAGTCGATGTCCTGTACCTGCATCCTGCAAACAACACGAGTGTCGAACATGCATATAACATAATAAAACACACCGTGAAGAGGAAATCATAGAATCACAGGTCGCTCGCATGCGAGTGATGTGATCCCATCCCCTTCACCAATACAGTATCACTAACTGACGAAGTTTACATCATTAACGTAATCAAATCATAAAGCATCATAAAGAAAACATTGCATAACAACGAAGCACAAAATGGAGGGGTGTTACAATAGCTAACATTTCCTTGTCATAAATAGAATAAATGATTTCCATTTCCTTAATATTGTGACTCTCGAAAGCTATTGGATGCTTATTTTTCATTAATATGACTCCAATATATTCTCTTGAAGCATCACATTCTAACTCAACTGGAAGAGAGAAAATTGTAATGACTAATACTGGACAAAAACTCATTATTTCTTTGAGCTTGTCAAAAGCTCTTTGGGCCTCCTCGCTCTATGAAAAATAACCTTTCTTAGTCAAGTATAAATCAAGTTAGCCTTTAAAATCCTTTGACAAACCTTCTATAATAATTGCGGCTCATCCTAAAAATCCCCTTAAATGTGTTAAAGTCATTGGTCGAGGACAATCTACTATTGCCTTAAAATTTTCTTCATCCACACTAACTCCTTGGGCATTGATATTATTTCCCAAATACAAAATTAATTCATCCAAAATTCACATTTGGATGCCTTATAAAATAGTGATTTTTGCTCAAGTATTCCCAATACTTAATCAACATTCGTTAAGTGATCTTCCCAAGTTTTACTATAAATTAGTATATCATCAATCGAAACCAAAATAAATTTCGTTAACTGTTTATTGAATATGTGGTTCATGAAAGATTAGAATGTAGCTAGGGAATTAGTTAGTCCAAATGGTAAGACTAGAAATTCAAAATATCTAAAATGGAACCTAAAACAAGCTTTGTGAACATCCTCCCTCCTCATTCTTATTTGGTGGTTTCTAGAACATAAACCAATCATAGAGAAGTATATTGCACAATGGAGTTCACCAATTAATTGATCAACCCTAGGAATGGGGTATCAGTTTTTATTAATTTTTATTAAGTTCCCTATAATCCACAAACATCCTCATAGTGCCATCTTTCTTTTTACCAATATTATGGAAAAATAAATAAGGGATAGAGCTAGGTTGTATATGCCCCATATCAAGTAATTCCTTAGTTGTCTTCTTAATTTCTTCCTTATATCACTTTGGGTGGTGGTAAGGTGTGGTAAGGATTGTTTTTTCTCCTTCTTCTAGTTCAATGGTGTGACGAAAACCCCTCTTAGGAGGTAATCCTAGTTGAATATTATTGAAAACCCCCTATGCTTGTCTAAGATAGATTGGATATCAATATGAGTAGCCTTCCCTTCTTTGGGTGAAGATCTATCAAGGACCATACATTGTGCTGCCTATTCTACTTGCCCATGTCTATATGCTCTCTCCATCTTTTGGATGAAACAACCCTTGGAGATCCATCCAATAGACCTTGTAAAATTACTTCCTTTCTATTGTGTTGGAGACATAATATCATATTTTTATAATATTGATAATATTTACCAAAAGAATGTAACTATTGAAGTCCCAACCCATGTTTACCACATATAAATCTTTGCTTATTTGGTGTCTTCCCAAGGTAATGCTTAGTTGCTAAATTCTTTGTGTGTAAGGGGCTGTGAATCCTTTTGCCATGGCTACCTTGAAACCTTCAAAGTTTTCAACTTTTAATTTTATCCTCATTACTAAAACTTCATCAATGAAGTTGTGTAGCACAACTATCAACAAGGACAACCACCTTTTGACCGTGTAAAACATTACAAATTCAAAAAGGGTGATACTTGGGTGCCCCTAAAAGCGTGGCTAATGTAGCACTTGCAAGCTCTTCTTCATCTTGTTTCCTCTTCTTATTTTTAGTTTCAAATTCTCCCTCCTCTGATTCTTCATCTGATATTGCTTCTATGTGGCGTACTTTTCGCTTCTTGAAACATTGATGAACTAGTTTCCATTTTAATCTAAAATTAAAACATAAATTCTTCTTTTGAAGCCTGTTCTTGGTTTCTTCCATTATGTTGGATTGAAGAGGTAATGCCCTTGGTTTCCAATCATTCGTGTAAGAGAGTTTCTTATGCAACCCCGATGGTATATTCTTGGGATAGGTCTTATTTTTAGGTGTGGATTCCAAATTTAAATCCCTTTGAATAGAATCTTGTAGAGATGATGGTTCAAAATATTGGATCAATCCCCTAAGTGATTCATACAGTCCTTCAATAAATAAAAACATGAGTCTATTTTTGGTAATGCTTGGTACCATGAATAATATTCTTTAGAATTTTGTTACATATTCTTCCCTGTTACCCCATTTCCTTAGTTGTGTTAATTCCTTAAAATACATCACTAGGTTCTTTCTATCTGTAGCATCATAAATTGTCACCCTTGACAATTTCACACTATGTTTTGCTCCCCGTAAATTATTGAGCCTAATTGAGTCCCTAATTTCCTAAATTATGCATTCTATAGCCCATTTGTACCACTTTTTGAGAAATTGCAAGCATTGAACAAATGCAATCAATTAATGTTTTTCCCCTGATACATTGTTTCTTAGAAAAGAGGGCCAGGATCCATATGCCCATGGGTGTATAGGTCCCCTATTATGCCAAGGACCAACTTTTAATGTCAGAGTGGCCATTTTAACATTCAAAGCAAGGTAATTTTTAATATGTTGGAGTGACAATTTTTAATACATTAGGAAGGTAATTGTGCCACAAATACTGCTACTGATGAGGCATTGAAGTGTAGCACCTGCTCTTGTTGGGAGTATGGTTAGTTGCGAAAGACGATAAAGGATAATGTGCTAAAAGAAAAAATTGAAAATGTTTACAACTTATGAATTTTGGTTAAGGGGCCTGGGTGGGGTGATAATTAGATACAGTGATGATAAGAGATTAAGAATTAATGATTATAAGGTTGGTATGTTACAAATAAAGGTTAATGATAAGAAGATTGGCATCGGGAATTTTTTTAAGATGGTTACATTTAATTATTATAAGGGTGCCAGGCTTAAAAGCAAGGCTAATGATAAGAAGATGGGCATTGAGAAAATAGTTAATAAGGTAATCATTCCTGAGCAATTATTGTATCACATGTTGAATGGCAACTACTATGCTTGGGTCATTTCAAAAATCTTCGATGTACCAAGTATATCTAATCACAACATTCTTGAGGCTTAGCTTGAGTTGGATTTTCTGGCAGCATTTATGATGAGGAAGGGCAATCATTCCAATTTCATCCTCAATTTTTAGTTTGTGGTTTTCTTCACTTGGAAGATTGATTTAAACATTTTAAATGGAAACTTGTTTCTTATTATCTCTAAGGGTTTTCTCTACAAGTTTGGTGTTTGTTGGGGTGGCAAGGTTGTTGTTTGGGAGGGAATGAAGAAAATTGTTAACCAATTGAAAAGTGCTAAAATTTTGCAAGCTTCCAAAATGGGTGGGCCTAGGAAATGCACTGAACCTCCAAACTATGTGACTCTTAAGCAAAATTCTGATTTATGGGAAATGTTTAGAAGGGCGGGCATGGCTCCCTTTTTCAAAGTGCAATGAAAGGATATAATGAAAACCTGAAAACCTAGTTCACTAATTCCTGGAAAAAAGGGAATGTTTCAATTGGGGCAGTGAAGTTTGGAGTCACGATACAGTTCATAGCGGGAGCTTCTGGTCTGAGAAATGATGGAAGGAAGGTGGCTAAGAAGATTGACGAAAATTATCAAAAATTTATGGACAAATTCTTGCACGATGGTGAGAAGCTTACAAGGTTTTAGAATGGCTATGCACGGCTTGAACTCCCTCTACCATTTTCCTTGGTAAGCATGCTTATTATGCATTACTTTACCCTTGAAGGCTGACATATGATGATCCATGCTTATCATTTTGCTATCCTTAATCATGTCTACCATAATGATAGAATTAACTTGCCCTTCTATTTGCTATCCTCTCTGCAACAAAATATCAAGAATTTTACATTGCTCCCTTTGTGTCAGGGATTAATTCTAGCCCTTTATAAATTTTCTCTTTCTAAAAACCACCATGGAAACCCGCTGCTATTTCAGTAGGGGAATCATCCCCAAAATGATGATGAGGAATAGGGTTTACCCTAGGTTGGTGACCAAATGAACCCAAAGCCTAACCCTAGGTCTAATACCTAGTGTTCTTGTTTGAGGGAGGGTTCACCCTTGAATGCTACCCCTTTGGCCATTTCTGGTACTAAGTCCTCTGGTTCCAAACCTCTCAAAGCCGTTGTGGAGAAAACCCTTGAGTACGAATTTCTTAGTGTCACCCTTGAAAAGAGGAAGCATCCATCGCTATTGCCTGAACCCCTAAAGAATTTTTTTTTGAGAAAAGAACAAAAGAAGAATGGGGAAGTTATAACTATTACCAAAGATCTGGAGGGAAAACAAAAGGAGGATGAGGAGAATGGGAAGATGGGTTTGATGAGTTGAGGCTAAAGATCGATGAGGTTACCCAAGGTCAAATTTGTAGATAAGAAAGGGAAACAAAAAGTAATTGAGTTAACTACAAAGGAAAATTTGATAGTGGAAGAGTTTGAACCTCAGTAGGATGAGGACAGTGAAGATATGGAGTTTGAAGATAGTGCCTATGAGATGGGGGAAGAAGATGTCGATGACTCTGATGACAAGGAGGAGGAAGAATTTGAAAAGGAAGAGGATATGGGTAATATGGAGGAGGTCAAGGAAGAGGACATTGGTAATATGGAGGAGGCCACTGAAGTAGAGGTTAATGCTAAAGATGTTTCTATTTCTAAAGATACTAATGTCCTTTTCTTGAAAAGTAGGATAATATTCTTGTAGGTCCATATGGAAGACATGGAGAAAGCACTCATCACCCTGATGAAGGTGACCGATGGTTTGATGCATCATGCCATGATGGGTGCAATTTCTGTTCAAACAAAGATTAATAGGAAGTTGAAGAAGATTGGGAAATAGGATGAAGAAAAGGACCTGGAGAATGAAGAGGGCCCAAATTAGAGGGAATTTATTTCCAAAATTGGAAAAAAATTGAAACTCATTGCTAAAGCCAAATATTGGCTTTGTTGTCTTGTGTTGATCTCCTTTTTGTTCTTATTTTATTCCAACTCTTAAACTATTGGTTCTCAAGTTGATTGTTCCAAACTATTATTTCTTGTTGGCTATGTTATGGTATCAGACCTGCTCTCTTTGTTTTGGTTGGTATACCAAGATTTGGGTTAGTATGTGGTATAATCTTATTTTTTTTTATAATTATATTGATCTTGTGGATGCTAGTAATGGTTATCTAGCTTGCGTGCCTCTTTTGAAGACTTAATAGTAATTTCCTGTTGTTGTTTTGTCGGGTTTGTATGGTGTTGTTTCCCCAACCTCTTTGTTGTCTTTGTTCCATAGGATTAGGGCCCTTCCGTGCTAATATTATAAAAAAAATTCAAAATTCAAAATTGAAATGGCTATCAGTATTTACTTCTCGAGAAATTAGAGAAATGCTTATAAATACCTAGTTATTGCATCATTTCAAATCTATCTAAAAAAATATTGTTAAAATTATGATCAAGAGCACTATAAAGCAAGTCAATATGAACATTTCAAAGCATCATTGCAAAAATTCAAGATCCTAACATCATTTCAAATCCTATGTGAGTTTATGTGTGTTCATGTTATCATTGTTTTGTGAAGGCTAACAATTTTGTAGGTCTCCAAAGCATTTAAGAAAATCAAGCAAGCAAATCAATACGTTGAGGTGATGTGCATTAATTTAGTCCTTCAAGGAAGTCATTGAAGGGTTGTGAGTTGAAGCACTTTGTGATTTCATCATTCCTTCCTTTCAATTACCATTTTACCATTTACATTGCCATTGTGGAAGTGGAAACACTTACACGAGGTTTGACTAAGGCAAGCCGCTAAATGGAACAACATTTTCCCTCTCCTTAAATGTGAAAGTTTAGGTTTGAAGAGGATTGAAGACAAATTATTCTTGCATTCAAAGCCCTACATCTTGTCAAGACACAAAAACTCACCTACAAAATTATCTGATAGCATTCTGACAACTCTACAACTAGAAATCTGAAGCTTAGATCTGTCATCAGAGGACCCTAAAAGTAGAGCTAGATACCCTATCAGAAAATTAGATGTCCCTAGGAATCCCAATCATCCTATACACACTGGAACCAATATTTTAGGATAGGTACACTGTCTCTTGCACTTTCCAAATCTGCTTACAATTTACTGTTTTAGTATGAACATTTGTCAAGATCTTGTATTTTTCATATTATGTCATATAGTCTAATTAGGTTAATCTTAATAAAGCATTCCCACTTCATTTCCAAGACTCAAAAGGATTAGATCCAATCTTGATTGACTTACCTTTATGGTTGAAATTCAATCTATTTGCCTTGTTGATTTGCATCGTAATGAAACCCTAGGAAAAGGTGGAGTTGACTTTGGGTTTTGGACATTAAACCCTCATATTTCAATTTTTTCTATGTTTCATTTTGACTTGAACCTGACCTATTAACTTTACATACCTTTTGAAAATTGTATCCTAGATCTAAGATTTGCATTGCATCTTTCAAATTTAAGGTTTCACTTTTGCATCATAAAAATTCATAAAAAATTCAAAAAATTGCATATTATTTTACATCATAGGTTGCATTCAGATTCATTTTAGTCACCTAGATCAGATCTACATTGAAAATTGCATTCATAATTGTCATTTGCATAGTTACACATTTGCATTTACATCACATTGTCTTAATTTGAGAAAATTCTAGAAAAATACTCATTTACATACCTGTTTGCACATAGAAGTAGAACCTATAGACAACATAATAAATAGTCAAATTTTTAATTTTTAGAACCCCTATCAAGGACTCAGATGTCCTTGGGAACCACTATCCTTTTACACTTGCATTAATGAACTTTTTTCACACTTCTATGTCCCTACGTCTTCAGTCTGTTTGTGCTTGTAGAACTTTGTTTTGACATTATTAATTGCATTCATTTAGGCATCTTTCATTTGGCTCAAAAAGTGAAAATTAAAAAAAATATTACATTGTTTTATTTTAGAATTGCATCAAAATCATCATTCTCAAATTTAGGCATATTAAAATTAGTCAATTTGTACATTTTAGAACATAAACTTGCATTCAAAATTGTCATTTATTGTTGACATATTGTTTCACACTTGGCTTTGCATAAATTAAGCAAAATATAGAAAAATATTCATTGCTCAAACTATTTGCAACCAAACCTAGAATCCTCAAATAGAGTCACACATAGTCAACTTTTAAATTTCTGAAAAACCAACCCAACACTTAGACGCCTTTGGGCACCTCTGTTTTCCTACTGTTGATTGAACCAATTTTTACATAGAATTGTATTATGATACTCATTATTTGTTTTTACTGTTTGATTCCTGTTTCTGGCCATTTTATTATGTTTGTTTGTTAGTTTAGTGTTCATCTTGGGAACACTTAGTGTTTTGAAACTCACATGAGCTTCACAACCTGGTGTCCTATTTCCAATACTTCAGTGAGACATAGTTCTAGACCTATGAAATCTCGTGTTGTTGTTACATCTGCTTTGGATCCCGAGTCTTCCAACTCTTTCATGCAAAGTGTTGTCAATACTCAACCCATTTTGGACTCTATCCTTGACATTATTGTACCAATGAAAAACTTACAAACACTCATTTTCGTAGATGTGGAGACTATGGTTTCCCATGTTCTTGAAGAAAAACTAAAAAAAATAGACAAAGATTTAGGACTTCAAGACTATGTGAGTATTGAATCTCTAGTTGCTCTTGCAATCCCTATGATAGATAACATGAATAAATTGATTAGTGATGCTCATGGATTAGAGGTTTTTCATGGGCTAGCCCATATATTTGATGCTAATGTACCTACAATGGCTAGTTGCGCTCAAGCTTTGGGATATACTCAAATTCAAGGAGGAAATGAAGTCTCCCTCCCTACAACCATAGCCTCTATTCCTACATATACCAACCCAATTTTCACCTCAACGATACAACAAAGCATTGGTATAAATCCAATAGTAGGTCTTTCCACTATAAATACTTATGGTTTTGGATCCTCATATGTGACACCTCAATTTTCATCCCCTCTCATAAATTTGCAACATAGTAGCCCACCAAGCACATACACAATTCCACCATATTCACCACATCCCCAAAGCATGTCAACCAATAATTTTTTCATTAGCCAAATTTTGCAAAAAGTAACTTCACTTCAACAAAAAATCTCAACCTTGAGCCAAAACCAAAATGGACAACCATCACAATATGTCTAAAGGATCCCATTTCCACTTGAAACTTTGAAAGCACAAATGCCACAAAACATAGATATGCCTTAGTTTGACAAGTACAATGGAAAGGGAGATCCTAGCAATCATATATTGACATATGCAACCTTATGTAGTGACTTTATTTTTGAGGATAAACTCTTGGCTAAACTCTTTCCTAGGTCATTGAAGGACATGGCTTTGGAATGGTTTTGTTTGTTGCTGAATGATTCAATCCATTCATTCAATGAACTTGTTGATGCATTCCTCAATAATTTCTAATTAAACATTGGTCCTAAGGTCAACCTAAAAGATTTAATGTGATTCACACAAACGAAAATGAAAAGGTCATAGATTTCGTAAGCCGCTATCAGTTTCTTTACTCACAGATTAATCTTACTCTTCTTGATGTGGATGTCCAAAGAGTGTTCATTGAAAATTTCTAACTTGACATAAGGGACATAATATTATTAATGAAATTTCCATCCTTCATACATTTGTGTGCGACCCTTCGTGATTACCAAAATTTAGTTAGTTAGTATGAAGAGATATCTTGATCAACTCTTACTTAGAAGTTCAAATCCGTACCTCAAAATCTATCAGCCATTCAATAAAAAACAAGAACTTTATCAAGTTTCATACACTTGAAACAACCAATCACATTGAACCTCAAGTTGCTGCCATAAGTTCAACCTACCAATTTAGACTAAGAGATAGACAATTCATCCAGTTACCTAATACCTTCCATTCAATCATGTTGCAACTTTTGAATAAGAACTTAATCTGATTGCCTCCTATTAGACCTATGGGCACAACCAAACCTTTACCTCCAAGTTATAATCCAAATTCCTTTTTTCAATATTATCACACAAGTGGACATGATATAGAATGATGCATACATCTTAAACATCAAGTTCAAGACCTCATTGATTCTAATCACATCTAGTTGGGTGGTGTTAATGATCAAGGGAATAATTTTGTTTCTCTGAGTAACCAAAAATTGCAAATTTTTACCCATCCAATGCCAAACCATTCATCCAAATTTGTCCAAGCTTGTGATGTTAAGAATGATGAAATGAATAAGGATAAGTTTGATGACATGAATGATGGTAATGATTCCAATAATAATGAGAAGGAAGTAGATAACATGATTGATTTAGTATATGTTCAACCTTGTAAGGGCCAAACCACTGTGTTACCCGACATTGCTTTCACCCATAATGACACACCTAGAAATGTGCCCAATGGTCCTCTCTATATCCCCAGACATATAAATGACAAACCTATACAAGGAATACTCATTGATATTGTGTGTGTAGAGAATGTGATCACTAAGGAGTTCTTGTTTGTGCATGAGCTTTATCAAAATTCTTATGAACAATCAAAAGCATGGTTGAAAATGCATGATGGTTTTTCTTGCCTTATGATAGGTTCAATCACTCTTCCTCTTAAAATTGGATCAAAACAATTAGATGTATAATTCTCCATCATCCTGATGTTAGACCAATTCCGTGTGAAGTTAGGCTACCCATGGCTACACTCCATGAATGTTGTCCCTTTGAAAATGAGATATTTACAGTGCATCATAGTGGGTTTAATCCTTGATCTTCCTGTGGGAAATTTTCATTAGATCTCTTTTGGCCCCAACCTATGGATCCTATAAATCCTTGTGAATATTTTTTTTTCCATTCATACCAAAAATCTAAGATAAAACACATAATAGAGTTATCTCTTACCAATATTCTTGAAAATGACAAGACCATGGTTGTTCCTTCCCCCCCACTAGTTATGAATGAACATATGCTCGAAAAAAAACCCTTCTAAGTAACCAAGGTAAATATGTCATAGTTCCTCCACCCATCTCCTATAAAAGACCAAGAGACAATGGAATGATTCCTTTTGTTCCTCCAAAGATAAAACAAGTGTGTAGACCTAAAGAGATAGTGGTTTCCCAACACCCGATGGTTCCTTCAGTTCCTCCCTTAAGGGAAGAAAAGAAACCAATGGTTGAGAAACCTACTCCTACCCTGTCACAAATTGAAAATTGTGCAAGAAGAAACTAAAATGCTAGAGCGTAGGCATAGGCATTGTGCTATCATTCATCAATTGGAAGAAAAGAATAAAATACTACATGATAATCCAACACCTATGGAAACAACTCAAGAAGAAACACAACTACAACCAAAACAAGACATAGAACCAAAATAAGAAGTGAAACAAGAAAATTCAACTGCAATTTTTACAAAACCTCCCATTGTGATTATTTTGGATGATGAAGATGAAATTACTAAAATTGATGAAGAGGTGCATAATGAGGTTAATGTTTTATTTTCAAAGAAAATGAATTCATATGGGGGAAATTGTGATGATCCTCCTGATGAGAGTGACCTACCACATGTTGAAGGTCTATAGATGCTCCTAGTATGACACTTGTTGTAGTCCCTTTAGCTAGTTGTCTGCCTTCCCTATATGATAAAAAAAATTGGGATGCAGATGGCCTATTTTAGGTTGGCTCACATGTGTGATACTCTTTTATGTGTTCTTTTTTTTTGCTTGCATGTGATGAGATCTCCTGTGTTGTGCTTCTTAGTGTGTCTTAGTGTTTGTGATTTTTCTTTGGATGACCCTTGTTGCTCCGTTGGCACAAGGATAAAAAGGAAACAAACCTGTCATGACATTACTTTATTTGTATCTTCATTCTTCTACATGTCGTAAATTTTGTCTTTTACTTTTGTCGTGTGGTTTTCCTTTTGGGGATGATGCAAGGCATTGAGACATTTAGGTCTCTTCCATGTTGACCCAAAAGTCGCTTGTTTTCTCTCTCTATGTGTCATTCCTCCATTGTGTTCATTGTTCCACAAGTATTTGGGGAATGATGTCAATTCCAAGCTCTATTATATTACTGTAGCAAATACATATACTGACCCCTGATTCGTAGATCCCTTATGTGTTCATATTCTATGTTGTTTGTTGCATTATATTTGGGGGAAACCCCTTCTCACAATGTAGCTTTATTTAGAAACATGTCATTGGCATAGGGATTTCCAAAAAAGCTCTTATGACTTCTTATATAGCATGATATTTATCATTTTATACTTTAAAGTAATTACACACAGTGTGGAATTTTGCAATTTCTTTAATGTGGGGGAATACATTGGAATTATTTTTCATCACTTTGCTCATAGGTGTTGGAATAGTGGTGCATTGACATTGACATTAACATTTATTTGCTTCACTTTGTTCATAGGTGTTGAAATTAGTGTTGCATTGGAATATAATTTTGAAAATTTTGTAGCACCTTATCAAGGTTATTAGGGATTTGTAGAGAAGGGGGATCCGTCACCCCCGAGACTCCAGGTCACGGGAGAGCCCCAAGGAATGAATTTCCCTAAACTACCTTGGGTTGACTAGATATGTTTGGAAAGACAAAAGACTAGGGATGAAAATGAAGGGAAAGAAACACACCACTTTCCTTCTGCTAAAGCCATGTGTTTATAGGGTCAGAAGAGTTGGCTATTAAGGTTTCAGTCTGCTACCCAGACAACTCACTTTTTGAGGATGGAAATGCGGATCTTAGACTCCAGCACTGCATTTTGTCATCTCAGGGACGTGCTAACATCTTGTATGGATAGAGGTCCAAAGAAAAAATAGAAAACACTATGAGCCTACTAACTATCTGACTGTTTATGTTTTTCAATTTGACAGAAAACAAAAAAGTGCAAAAAAAAAGTACAACAAAAGGAATACTTAAAATGAATTATTCCAACAATAATGAAGAAAGGATAGGAGAGGATATTGTGCTTCCCATGACTCCATTCTTTGATTAGCTCCACTTGAACGTGCCTACACCCATAGAAACAAGAAAAAAATTGGATTGTATTTGAGGTCTACCTTAGTCATACCCTCATTTTGGTGTTCCCACCTCCACATACAACTATAATGCCAAAAGATATAGAAATTGATAAAGAGACTAGAAAGGAAGTAGTACAACTAGATAGAAAACAATGACAATGGAATGCTATGCAATTAGCACAATGATGCAACTAAGTAGAAAAAAACAATGTTATATTCCCAACTACGAGATTTCAAGGCCAATAGTGCAAGGAATAAAGTGACACCACCACATGGAGAAGATGAAGCTTGATAATCTTGCAATGGAAATGGTGTTGCAATTAGAGTACACTTTTGGAGCCAAGTGAGAATCTTGCAACAAGAAGAACAATGGTGTAGAAGGAAGAGTGAAGTGAGTATGAGAGAATTAAGTGTTAGAACATGAGAGATAGCATGAAAGAATCAATGAGATTGAATGAATTGAGTTTGAATTAGAAAAATGGAGGCAAGAGGTCAATTTTCTTCAAGAAAGGGAGGTAGAGGATGTTTCCTTTCACAACCAATGGAAAATGTAATGGTTCTACCGATCCCAAGGGAAGGAATCCTATCAAGAAGACAACATGCCATGTAGACATTTGCGTGGCACACATGTGTCCCTGACAAAATTCCTCCACTGATATAAAAAGACACGACCAGGTGGAAGGGACAGGGTGGTGGCAGTGGACTTTGCATCATCAAGTTTATATTTTCTAAGGTAGGGGTAAATAAATGGGGAATTTTCCTAGGATGCAAATTCATGCTGTTACATTTTTCCCCCACTATACTGAGCATATGTGTCAGTACAGATGCTAGGTAAAGTAGAAAGTTATTGAAGATAATATACCTTAACTGTCAAGGAGTAGACCTTCGATCTAGCACACTTGGACGTGAAGGAGGTGGCTCTACAAGTTCTTGGTCTCATAGGAAAACCTTGAAATGAAAGAGAGGAAGATGGATCAACAGGTTTCTGGTCTTGCAAAGTTATGGAAATCAAAGGGTGCCCCACAAGTTCTCAATCCTGCAAAGCAAGCTGCGATCTCACCAAAAACATGTTAGGTTGGAAACAAAATTTGTTAGGCAAAAAATCATAATACACACAAAAGATGACATGATCAAACACAACCTGATCATATACATTGGTCAGGTAAGGCTGTGGCTTCTGCAAACTTTGTTGCAGGACAATCATAGAAAAGGTGGGTCTAATCAGGCTTTCCCGAAGCTAGACTCGAGGATATATAATGTTGGATACAATGACATCAAATATCAAATACAAGAAACACAATTTTTGCAAACCACCAAAGGACACAATCAAAGGAGAAGTTTTCAAAGGGACCCCTTCAGAAACCCTTCAAGACACCAAAGGGTCCATTCAAAGGAACACTCCGATTGAAAAACATCACATTTTCTACAAATGATTTTCTCATCAAGGAATCCTTTTGAAAGATATTTTCATCAAGGAACCAATTGGAAAGAATGCTCCTTCTCAAAGGAAAGTTTTCTGATTTTTTCATTTTAGAAAAAGTACTTTTTTCAAAGGAAAAAATTTCAGATTCTTTCACATACGAGATCCTTTTCGTAAGAAAATTTCGTCCAGGAGTCTTGAGAGAATTCAATGTTTTGAAAAATAATTGGTTTCAATAAGGGATTCTCTTTTCAAGGAATTCATTTTAAAGTAATTTTTTTTAACACCAAAGAAATCCTTTTCAAAAGAATTCACCAAAATTAAAAATCAAAACATCATGGTAGCCCCTCTTAAGATGGTGTGTGCTACGCATAGGAGCACATGGCATCCTAAGGAGAGAAAGGAGAGGCAAAGATGCCATGGAACACAAAACATGACAAGATGTATTGCATGGTATGTTTTCACACACATGCGAGGGACAACACATAAGAACCACAACATCAAGAAGAAGATAAAGACAAAGAAATCAAGAGAGATAGGGGATCTAAGAGTTTGGGGTTAGATCCGTTCATAAATACAAATAAAAATGGATATAATACGTTGTATGATGAACAATAATCAATCCCCTAAGTACTCATATCGTGAAGAATAACACATAAAAACAAAAAAAAATAAAAAATGGGTCAACACAAATGCCCCCAATGCTTTGCATCATCCCCAATTGTTGAAAAGAAAATTTAGAACATATAGAAGAATGATGATACACATAAAAGGAGTTTATGAAAAAATTTCTAGGCCTGCATCCAAGCACCTACAAGGGTAGCAAGGTTCCTCTAGGTAGGATAACAAACACATAAAGACAAGAACATAAAAACAAGCACAGGGGAACACAAACAATCTAATCTACAGATAAAGAAGAGGTACCACCCTACTCATCGATTGACAAGTCATCTTGTTCTCAATCTAGATCATTATAGGGGGAGGGAGGATGGTCTTGTAGGGGTAGGATAGTGAGGGAAATACCCTCTGACTCTCTTGCAACAAGGGCCAAGGAAGAAGGCTCCTGTGAGGTAAAGGTCATCGATATTACAAAGATTGAGGATAGAGTCGAGATATCATCCATCGAGTTAAAAATGCATTTCACTAGTGTGCCATGTGTTAATTGGGTGGGAGATGAAGGAGGCACCCGAGATCCACTGCCAACCTCATTGAGAGGGGCAGTGACAAACTCAGGGAATGTAGGGGCCGCCTTCGTCACAACGACGATGTAGGCCAGAATAAAAATCGCTTCCAAAGAAGGTGACCTCTTCTTCTAACTCCCATTAGAGGTGAGGTCATCCTTCAACTTACACTTCAGCAAAGGATGCAAAATACCCAAAGAAGAATCAAAAGGTGAGGAAGAGAACGAAGCCGTAACAGACACCACCGTGGTGTTCAACATGTCTACGGGCTAGGAAAGGGGAGGGATATTTAGAAGGGGGATCAAAAGAGGAGGTTCCATGAAAGGAATGATGAAGACCTACACCCTTTTGGTGTGATGATCATCAATACTTGTTAGAGGATTCAAAAGCAAAATGGGAGGTATTGGAACTGCAGCAGGCACAATAGGAGAAGACGAAATGAAAAAAGAGGATATAGAAATGATGGCCATTGGCTCCCCCTTCATCTTTTGTGGGGCTACGTGTTTAGAGGTGAAAGCCTTTCATTGGCATTTTCACTCATGCACAAGTTGGTTATGTCAGCTACAGGTGCTAGAAAATTTAGCCTAAGAAGAGGCCAGAAGCTGTTGTTGCTCAAACACATGAGTATCCTTCACAACCATGGCTGGTGGAAGGGTAGGCTCCTAGGTAAGAACATGAGGAGGAAGTGTAGGGGCAGGAGAAACCACAAGAAGAGAAACAAAAACTGACACCTCAACAGTGGGTCTCTTCCCATTCTCTACCTTAGGGGTAGGTAGAGAAGCAATAGGAGGACATGGAGGCTAAGACATAGGAGCAGCCCCATGAGGACCTTTCCCCTTGCCATAAACAATAGGCCTAGGAACTGTGGGCAAGACTGAAAGTTCAAAGACCTAGTGCTTAGATTTTCTCCATGTGGGCACCATCGGACTTCACATGTGAGGCATAGGAGTAGGAGCTGAAGAGGCCATGGTAGGGTGAGAAGTGGAAGTGGGATCAAATGATACAAAAGAAGAAGGCCCTTGAGCACAATCAGGCTTCTCCTTCCTCTTTTGCTTGGAAAAAGAAGCAACTTGCTGGTGTGTGATCATGGAGGCCTTCATAGAGACTGCATAGGGGGACACCATATAACTAGCCTTCTACACTGAGGCCCCAGTCTTATACTTAATATAGGCCTTATATAGAAAATATCCCCTAGGATGGAGAGGTTCGACTAGGGTAGGCCATAAGTGATCTAGTGCAAAACCCCCATGCGACACCAGCGGTTTATAACCGATGTCGTGCACTACATGCACAAAAATTTCATGAATGAATTTCAAACACTTATGAACCATGGAGGTGATACCATTCACAAAGGCAAGCCAGGGGATGCCTAGCCTAACTTGAAATAGATTAGACTCTAGAATGATAATAAATGAAGCATCGAAAGCCTTGGGTCCTACCAAGACTGTTAAAAGTTTAGAACCTAAAGGAGCAACTAAGAGTTGATCATGTGTATGGAGGTGCTCTTTGACTCTTTGTACTTCTCCCTATGCCAACCATTTATGAATGTATCCTCTGTTACCACATTGACCTGACTTGTTAGATCAACTAATATGCAAGTTACGATATTTTTGTTGATTCAGATGAGGATGTATAAAGGGGAGAGTTCTTTATTGATAGGCTTATCATGTGAGGTAAATGTTATGTTAGGTGTATTGCTCACATTTTTTGGGGGAGGAGTACATGTGAATGAAACCATATTCATGTACTTAGATAGGACTACTTCAGATGATGTAGAAGATTGAGAAATTAGAAAGTGACCTACCTGAATTTTTCTTCTGAATATCCCAGAGCCCTTTTACCTATGTAATTAGGGTTCATAGATTGGGTCACAAGGCTACAAGCCCTACAACACACAAATCTACAACACACTTAGAACATGAGAGAAGGTTACTCGATACCAAGAAATGAAACAAAGATACTTCACGTCGGGTTCACCAAAAATGTAGAGAAGGGGGATCTGTCACCCCCAAGATTCTAGGTCATGGCAAAGCCCCAAGGAATGGATTGCCATAAAATACCTCAGGTTGACTAGACAAGTTTGGAAAGATGAAAAAATAGGGCTGAAAAGGGAGGGAAAGCAGCACACCACTTTCCTTCTGCTAAAGTCGGGTGTTTACAGGGTTAGAAGAGCCAATTATAGAGGTTTTGGTCTACTACCTAGACAACTCACTATCTGAGGATGACAATGCAGATCTCAAACTCCAGTGTGGCGTATTAGCATCTCAAGGATGCACTGGTGTCTTGTATGGACAGAGGTCCAAAGAACAAATAGAAAAAACTACGAGCTTACTAACTATCTGATTATTTATGTTTTGTAATGGTAGAAAGCAAAAATATAAAGAAAACAAGTACAAAAAAGGAATACTTAAAATGATTTTTTCTAGAAATAATGAAGAAAGGATAGGACCGGATACCATACTTCCCACAACTTGATTCTTTATTTAGCTCCACTCGAATGTGCCTACACACATAGAAATGAGAAAAATGTTAGGTTGTATTTGAGGTTTGCCTTAGTTAGACCCCCATTTTGGTGTTCCCACCTCCACGGACAACCATAATGCCACAAGATATAGAAATTGATAAAGAAAGTAGAAGGGAAGTAGTACAACTAGATAGAAAAAAAGACAACAAAATGCTATCCAATAAGAACAATGATGCAACTGAGTAGAAAAACACAATGTTACCTTCCCAACTACGAGATCTCAAGGCCAATAGTGGAAGGAATAGAGTGACACCACCACGTGGAGAAGATGAAGCTTGACAATATTGCAATGGCAATGGTGTTGCAATGAGAGTACACTTTTGGAGCTAAATGAGAAGCTTGTGAAAAGAAGAACAATGGTGTAGAAGTAAGAGTGAAGTGAGTATGAGAGAGTGAAGCGTTAGAAAATGAGAGAGAGCATGAAAGAATCAATGAGATCAAATTAATTGAGTTTGAATTGGAAAAATGGAGGAAAAAGGTTGATTTTCATTGGCCAAGGGAGGCAGAGGACATTAACTTTCACAACCAATGGAAAACGTAATGGTTCTACCAATCCTTGGGGCAGGAATCTTGTTAGGATGGTAGTGCACTGCGTAGACATCAATGCGGTGTGTGCATGTCCCTAACAAAAAATCATCCATCGACAAAAAAAGATGCGGCTAGGTGGAAGGGATAGGGTGGCAGTGACATAATTTGCATCCTTGGGTTTACATTTTCTAAGGCAGGGGTAATTAAATGGGGAATTTTCCTAGGGTGCAAATTCATGCCATTATAGGAGTATAACTCTTGGTATGGTTGTCATGGGTACACACCTAGTGAAAAGCAGTCCTCACTAGACCTAGTATGTTTCTCATTTTGCTACCTTATCTTGGGGCTCATCTAGTGAATAACATACTTCTCTAGCTCATGTGCCTTCCTATTTGTGATTAACCTAGCAAATATCAAACTTTTCTATGGTGTGAATCATGAAAGCCTTTGGTGTGGGTGCTAGCATAACATGACTCATTGGTCCATACCCCCCTTTTGCATTTCATGTTGACATTGTATGTTAGTGTATGTTGTCTGCTGCATTTCACACATATGTGTGTTCTTTTGTGCTTATGTTGGTTTTCCATGGGATCTTGGATCCTGGGGGGTTGATCACCTCCCTTGATCCTTAGTCATCCTATCTCTTCAACATTTGGAAAATTGGACCCTTCTTGACATATATTTTCTACTTTAATGTGAGTTTGAGTGTAAGTTCATACTCTCACCAAAGTGGTGAAATGTAGCATCATAAATTGTCACCCTTGAAAATTTCACACTATGTTTTGCTCCCCTTAAATTATTGAGCCTAATTAAGTCCCTAATTTCCTAAATTATGCATTTTATAGCCCATTTGTACCACTTTTCGAGAAATTGCAAACATTGAAAAAGTGCAATCAATTAATGTTTTTCCCCTGATACATTGTGTCCTAGAAAATAGAGCTAGGATCCATATACCAATGGGCATATGGGCCCCCTATTATGCTGAGGACTAATTTTTAATATGTTGGAGTGACCATTTTAACATTCAAATTCAAATTTTAAATGTCGGCTATCGAGATTTAATTCTTGGGAAATTAGAGAAATGCCTATAAATATTGCATCATTTCAAATCTATCTAGAAAAATATTGGAAAACTTATGATCAAGAGAGTTATCAAGCAAGTCAAGAGAATCATTTCAGAGCATCATTGTAGCGATTCAAGATCCTAACATCATGTCAAATCCTATGTGAGTTTATATGTGTTCATGTTATAATTTTTTTGTGAAGGCTAACACTTTTGTATGTCTCCAAAGCATTCAAGCAAATCAAGCAAGCAAGATCAAGACCTAGAGGTGATGTGCATTAATTCAGTCCTTCAAGGAAGCCATTGAAGGGTGGTGAGTTGAGGCACTTTGTGATTTCATCATTCCTTCCTTTCGATTATCATTTTATCATTGAAATTTCCATTGTGGAAGTGGAAACAATTACACGAGGTTTGACTAAGGAAAGCCCCTAAATGGACCAACATTTTCCCTCTCCTTGAATGTGTAGGTTTAGGTTGGAAGAGGATTGAAAAGAGATTGAAGATGAATTGTTTATTCTTGCATTCAAAACCCTACATCTTGTCAAGAAATGAAAACCCACCTACAAAATTATCCAACAACATTTCGACAATTCTGCAACTGCAAATCAAAAGCTCAGACCTATCATCAGAGGACCTGTTGATGGTCCAAAATGGCACAACAACATGCAAATAGAATATCGCTATTTTGTTTCTCTTGAAAGAGAAAGAATAACGCATGGATATCTAACTCCCAAGGTCTTGGTAACTGGTTCTCGACTGTGCTGATTTCACTCAATGGTTGATGTGAACTATAATGTTTAAGGGGCCTACTGGTGTTGAGCTTCTGAAATTTTCTAAGATCAAACATAAATTTAAACCTACTTTAACTGGGGTTTTTAAAGAAATAGAAAAAAGATAGATCAAAGCTTTGGAACTGAAAAGAATTATAATTCATCCAACTTAACCAGACTTGTTACCTTTCAAGGAATTTCTAACTAAAACTAGAGAACAAAATTAACTTGTGATTAATACACAGTTTCATTCATTCACAGTGCTAATTTCAACAACAGATTGTAAATCAGCATTTAGACAAAACATAAAATAAAATTTCATTCCTTGAAAGCTTTGCAAATCAAATGATTAACCCAAGATAACTTCCATTCTGAAGCATAATATGAAGTAGATTTAAATCTGGTTGCTTCTACTGTTGGTGAAATAGGTAAGCAACATTTACAAATTTGGCACAATCACCAGTGTACAGAAAATCCATGTCTTCAAATCATCTCCATCTACACTAAGAAAACTTGAAAGATACTGTATTACTACCTCTGCAGAATCTAGCTCCTACTCTATTCTACTCTTAAGTTTTTCTCCTTTTTCTCCTCTTTTTCTACTAGACTTTGGTCCCCTCCCCTTTTTCAAAGAGGAAAAAGTGCCAGATATATCGAATGTGTCAAAAGAATGTGCTAGCCCCTGTTTTTAGGGTTTACAAAATATCAGCCTCCAAAAAGATTTGTCCTTAGATATTTTTAATCAAGTTACTTCTGCATTAAATGTGCATCCCCGCTATCCATGTTGGTGAAGGATCGCTCCAGGAATGGCCTCCAGATCTTTTAGAATAATCACATTAACTTCTGGCCTCCGTGCCCACCCTCAAACTTCCATCAGAGCTGCTTTGAATGCCCTGGAGTATAGCCATTAATATCGATCAACCTTTTTCCAGTAGAGATCCTAGCTATCACTGAGACTCGTGGCCTTTTCTTCCTTTCGGATTTCTTGTGCTCAAGATCTTTCTGCAAGTTGACCATCTTTGAGAAGCAGGATCTGACCTCCCTTGTTAGATCCAAACACCATTGCTTCACCAAGCCGACCCATGTCATGCACATTCTGTTGATCTTCTTCACAGGGGTAGTCAATCAGTCAAACTACCAATGGTTCACCTTTAGTTCCCTCTGATTGGTTGAACGCATGCCACTTAGGCTTTCTAGGCGGTCAAAGGCTACTCAAACGGAATCGCATGTCAGTGAGACACTTGTCATGTCTCCCCGATGCGATTATACTCTACAACAGCATTGACATAGCATACAACTGTCGGTGAGACCTCATATCAAATGCAAAAGTTACATCGATATCACAAAAAACCATCGACAAGACAATCATTATCGGCCAGAGGTCATAGTGAGTGTGCAAGATTTATACCGCAACATAAAGTTATCGCCCAGACTACCGCTATCGGCTAGACATCATAGCGAGTCCTTAGGAGTTCTACCGCTATGCTCCTCCGTTGGAAAAACATCAACATTTGGCAAGACACCGTTCAGTCGGCAGGAGGTCACATCGGGTTCCCAATAGGCATACCGATATCCCTTTCCATTGGCAAGTCCATCCCTATCAGCAAGACTCTCTCAGTTAGCAAGATATTGTAGCGAAGCCACAAGACCTTCGGCGAGACATACCATCATCGGCGAGATATCATGTCGAGCTCAACTTCCTTCGGTGAGACCACCGTTTGTCGGTAAGACATTACACCGACCCCTTTCATTCTTCCTGAGCTCGAACCCTTGCATTTTGGTGAGACTCCCACTAGTCAAGAAGACTTCACACCGAGTCCCCCCTTTGTCGGCGAGACCACGATCATTCAGCCAGACCTCATAGCGATGATGCCTCCTTTCGGCGAGCTCATTTCATTTCGGGGAGACCCCATCCTGTCGGCCAGAGGTTATACCGATGAGACTCCCCTTTTCCCGAATGCAACCTCTTTCGGCGAGACTCCCATCGGTCGGCAAGACGTTATAGCAAAGCCCCCATCTTTTGGCAAGACTCCGGCGAGTTGGGAAGACTTCTCCCCAAGCAACCCTTCTTTCGTCGAGACCTCCAGCAGTCGGCGGGACCTCTCCTCAATGACACCTCCTTTCGCCGAGACTTCCATTGGTCAGTAGGACCTCTTTCCGAGCGCATATTCTTTCGGTGAGACATTACCGGTCGGCGAGAGATCACACCAAAGGCAAACCACTCTCCCCAACGTCAGGCTTGTGAACAATGGTCGGCGAGACTTCCCAAGCGGAGAGATATACAAAAAATCATGGCAACCAAGATGTCTCGGTGACCTTTGGATTTCAAATGAATAGAACCAAACTGCCACTCAGCAGGACATCGAGCTAGTCTCAACAACTTTATCCTTTAAAGAGTTTTATACCAAATGTGACTAAGGTATGCTTTCCAAATGAAGTCTTTGAGAAATATCATCAGAGGTATGATTTAATCCTGCAAAACAATGCCTCGATTAGTCCCAAAAAGCATATAAAATATATCATTTTTATCATTTCTCCCAATTTAACAAAAAGAAACCCAACTCTGACTGAGGCAAAACCAAAATCAGACATAACAAAAGACAGACTTAGGAGGAAAACAAAAGAACTCCTAAGACCAAACCAGACAACCAAAGGCGAAGAAAACAAAAGAAAAGGGGAACCCGTTTTGTTCTAGAATAAAATGGGGTGGTTATGCAAGGCATAACAGGACCCCAAAAGCAGAGCAGGATATCCTATGGGTAAAAACACAATGTTGTATCACAGTTTCGACAAACTTATCAACACAACTGAATTTAAGTATTTCTAACTAAAAATCAATTTTGGTTAGACATATGATCTAGTAAGATTCATTCTCTCTAAGTTAGATACTTCCACAAATTTTTCAACTAAAATTGTTGGCTAAGAATATATGGAGCACCACTTTGAGTCCAATTTACCAAAAAAATAAAATTATTTGAAAAACATGAAGTTTCAATAACTCCTACTAATGTAAATAACATTTAAAAAAAATAATATAAAAATACCCTTTTGTAGACCATAAGTGTAGTTTTCAAAACTATATTTATTTTAATAGTTTAATTATTATTTATATTTTATATTTTATTTTTACTAAAAGTAGGTTATCAACACAAAATATTAGTTTGATTACCATGCTAAGGAAAAATAGTAAAACTTATTAAAAAAATTGAAAAAAAAATGATGCACTAGATAAAAGAATCTATTACAAGATGGTATAATTTTTTTTAATTTTAGATAAATATTTAATATGAAAGTTGATGTCCAATGGAAACAACTATTTTTTGATTCATACACATTTTAATATTTATTTTAAAATATGTATCTATCAAAATTGGAAAAAAATATATCCGTGCACTAAAGTTTCAAGTTACAAATACATAAAAAATTTGAAAGAAAAAAAATAAAAATTACTATAAAAAGTTTGACATCTCATTCAACTTCGATTTTTATTATTTTATCAACAACTAAATTATAGTGTTAATTTATTAAAAAACTAGTTAAAAATATTTTTAAATTTTTTTAGAAAATACAAACATAAAATATACTAAAAAATTATATATTTTACTAGTTTACATCATTTCAAGATTCAAAACATATATGCCACTATTTAGCGATTGAAGTTTAAAAGTTGGATCAACGTTTGCCATTTCCTTTATAAAGTGTGACACACCTTTGTGCTTTTATCCCTATCAAAGATCCATATGCCCCTAGGCGTCCCAGTCCTCCTATGCACACTGGAACCAATTTTTTAGGACATGTACACAATCTCCTGCACTTTCCAGATCTTCTTGCAATTTACTGTTTCAATCTATTATTTGTCGAGATCTTGTATTTTTCATATTAGGTCATATAGTCTAATTACCTGCTAATCTTAATAAATCATTCCTAGTCCATTTCCAAGACTCAAAAGGATCAAACCCAGTCTTGATTGACTAAATTTTATGGTTGAAAGTCAATCTATTTGCCTTGTTGATTTGCATCCTAATGAAACCCTAGGAAAAGGTGGAATTGACTTTGGGTAAATTGGACATTAAACCATCATATTCCAAATTTTTCTATGTTTCAATATCAGACCTTTCTATGAGCATTCGTGTGGAGTTGACGTATATTACAATTAGATGATGTCCCTGTGTTATTAGCCCGTGATGTCACCATTCATGTGCTATTCCCTTAAATGAAGAATTAAAATTTTAATAGATTCATCTTCTATCATGGGGTTAGGAGAAAGATAGGTGTCCAATTGTTGGATCCATAATTGTGCACTGACCTTTCTTGAACCATCAAAAGTGGGATGAGCCATCTTACTTGCTCTATGTTGTAAATTTTTATTGGACCTCCTTCTTTCTCCTCTTAGGTATCTCTTGATCTTGCATCATAATATTCTCTAAATATAATTTTTCTTCTAGCATCAAGATCAATTTTTGAATATGCTTCTATGCATTCATCAAGGTCATTTGCTACAATGTCGGGTTCTTCTTCTTTTCATGACTACTCATCTCTAGGTAAGAATGTAGGCCATTATTTCTAGGTGATGATCTCAATAGAGTCTTATTGTTATTCTCAGAATGGTTTGAATTGACATCTTTTCCATTGGTTTGGGTAGGCCTAAGAGCACTATTGTATTGTTCATGTTTTGAGGTGTTTGGAGAAGAAATTTTGGTGTTTTTCTTATTGCTCCATATAAGCCTTTAATTTATTTTATGGATTTACCTCATGATCACCCATTTTATTACCTTTAATTGGGTTGCTACTTGTCTCTAGTTTTCTCCCTTCTCTTTTCAAGGCTTGTTGAGCTCTTGGCTCAATTGCATTTACTAATCTTAGATCCTTAGGTTGGAAAGATCAATGCTTTGGTACCAATTGTAATGTCCCTTTTTGGGATATTCTTTATTTTTTTCCTTAAAATAATAATATTTAATCAAAATGATAATAGATTAATCAAAGATTAATAAATTTATGATAATATTTAGATCAATAAATCACAACACAATTATAAAAATTAATCATATCATGAATTCTTTGGAAATACTTACAAATTTTCTGAATTATAGGCTTTTGTCCCTAACTCAATAGTGGCAATATCAAGGGTTTTCATCCTTAACTTGCCAAGAGCATGAAAGGGTTTTCGTCCTTTCAACTCTTAGTCTACCTTGGAGGGTTTTCATCCTCCTTCACTAAGATTTTGGTTTTCGTCCAACTTGATAAGAGAAATAAGGTTTTTTGTCCTTAATCTCTCATGAACTTGGAAGGATTTTCATCCTTCATATTTGCAAGACACTTCCTCAAATTCAAAACTAATTCCTTGATGAATTTGCTGGATTATTGTTGGTTATTTTTTCTAATTTATATTTCTTGATAGATTGACAAGTTAATGTTTGAATGATTTTATGCTTGAATGAATGATCTCTTCCCCAAGAAATGATATCCACTTTATATATTCTTCTCTAGAGACTCACAACCTTTCATGATTTTTCAACTTTGAAAGAGTGAAAACTATTCACCCTTGATCCCTGACTTGAACCCTTTTAATATTTAATTAAATGTCTTTAGGAATCACGACCCATGATACTCTCAATTTAATTTAATTTAAATTCTTTTATTATTTTTATGAATCACTAGAATATCTAGGTGTTGTTAAGTTGGAAAATAGATCCTAGATCTAACTAGTAAATTAACTTAAACCACTCCTTCCTTTTCTTAACATTGGAACATGAATCAATGAGGATGTTATGATTGGCTAACTACCTCAAAGGCGATCCAATCTACATGTATTCTATTCCTTTTTTGCAAAGAGGGCAGATTGCTAAGATATGATTTAATTAACCTAATTGATATAAGCCTTAGTTTGAAAATATGAATAATTACATAGATGAAAATAAAATATTACAAAAATGGTTATATATTTGAAATGTGCAAACAAAGGGGCACCTGTCACTGCAAGTAGAGGTTCAATTAGAGGTATAGGGGCACTAGGAGTCTTAGTCCTAGGATTTTGGGTTGTTTTGAGCTTCTATCCACTTGTCACAGTTTGCTCTTCCTTCTTGTAGCTTATCATTTTGGGAGTTTTCAGGTTTGGATCTGCACACAACAAAGAGGGAAAAGGGTTGTGTTGTATAGGAGTTTTCCTCATTCAAACCATAGGTTTGATTTCCTACCTCCACAACAACAATGATGATGATGGTCAATATCACATGCTGTTGAGGGAGTAAAGGAAAAGTAAATGAAAAAGACTGTAATAAATGTAATAAAATAAGATGGATTTACCTTAGGTACGAAACCCTTATGGAAGTGATGTCATACCACAAGTTTCATAATGGGTTGATGAAGTAGGAACAAATTTCCTTGAATACCTACAAGGGTTAGTCCACATAAGAAAATAGAGTTGTAGCAAGCATGTAGAGAAGAAGCTACAAGGATATTCACAATTAGTACATAATCATTGATAATTCACAATAGTTAATAATAATTCATCCTAGTTCTTCAATTGAGAGGGAAATGCTAGTTTATATATGCATCCCGAGTGATTTTTGGACTTAGACTGACAAGGTATCATTTTTTGGAGACCAAAGGCTAACACTAGAGTTTGTAACTTTTTGAAAGATAATTCCCAAGACTAGGGCACTCAACACCCTTGTCCGGGTCTTTTTCACTCCAAAAATCCAAGATGTGAGGGAATTTAATGTATTTTCCTATTCTAGCTCCGAAATGAACAAATTATGACTATAATTTTACATGCAAAATAAATTTCCAAACCTAGAGTGAAATTTTTAGGGGTTACAATTTATGACACTACATCTAGCTCCCACTTTAGTGAGGGTATGAGCTTACATTTATACTCACACTAAAGTATGGAAAAGATGGGTTTCTTTATGAAAACATTGAAGAAATTGGATGAATCCTAGCTAAGAGATGTGATATCCCCTTGAATTGAGATCCTATCAATCATCAATGCCAAGATAAACACGTCAAACACACAAAGCATACTTAAAGTAAACACGAAGCATTCATGAAGCAAAGATGAGGCAAAAACAAAATACATGAAGCATACATGAATCATACATGAAGAAAAAACAAAGAAAAAATGAATCAAACATGAAGCATACATGGAGACTGAAAACCATACAACAACAACATCAATACATATTATCTAAAACAAAAATCCGAGTCAGCAAGGTAAGGATGACCCCCTGACAATTTTTTTTCTTCCAAAAATCAAATCCATCTAAAATAGACAAATTTTATATGAGAATAGGGATTTTTGGGCCTTTTGAGTGTAGTGGCAAGGTTCGTTTGGATATAAAATGGTCCAATAAAAAGATATTTACTAGATATAAGCAACCCTAATTTGCAACTATGTCAAATGATCTCCAATTTGGATGAAACAAAAGCCAATCCTATTTTTATTGAGCCTCTTGGACACGTTAGAATGGTAGAAATGCCACCAGTATAACTAAAAAATCTACAATCACCTGGATCTCACAAAAAACATATGCAATATAAAAAGGTAATTAAATATTTGCAAACACTTTCTGGTTCTCTAGATCATTCAAAACACAAGAGAAGAGCATACATGAATTTACAAGATTCTTACATGGAAATCTCAATCTCTCAATTAAGAATCAAATAACTTATATATCTCAAAAAAAAAGTTTGATACCATGTTGGAAATTTGAAATAGATTGAATAACCCAAGGAACTTTTTAAGAGAAAAATCAAAGCTACATAAACTGGAATAACATAAAGAATGAAAATAAGAACTCCAAGAGATTATGCAATGTTGATATGAAAAAATGCATTAAGAGCTTCCAAGATTGAAAATACAAGCTAGGTAGTGAGTTTATATAGAACTTAAGAAAGGATGGAGGTGGAAAATCAACCAATGAGAATTGACAACCAAAACCACCAACATTAAATAAAGTGATGAAAAAGTAATTACTCCACCCTTAAAAGGTGGAGAAAACTCACCACTTTATCTCCTATTTATTAAATAACTAACTCACTTTATTATCCTAAGCAAGCTTAATAAATGTGTAGGAAAAACCTATGAAAATTAAATATCTCACTAGTAAAATAAAAACCTACACTAACAAAAAGGAAGTCATAAATACACCACACAATGGTGGAGGGATTGTAGACAAAGGAGAAGGCTGAAAACCTAAATCTTATTTAGAAAAGTGTGATTTAGGTTTCACAAGAACCTTAACTCCTTGTTCCATGCACCCTAAATTGTTTCCATTTTATCCTTGTTTAGATATAATTTTGAAGCCAAGCCCATAACGTGTTTCTAAACTAGATAGAGGAGGAGAGGCCACATTACTAATCTTATCCAAATGAGAAGTATGATCACTCTTTGAAGAAGATGGCCCATCATCATGGATATGAGGTGGTGGTGGTGTTTGAAAACTTGTTGAAGTAGAAGAGGTGGGAATAGTAGATTTTATTTTCTTAGAAGAAATAGATTGTGTAAATGAAACCAAAGAATCCTTAGGTTTAGATTGTGAGATTTTGTACTCTCAAAAAAAGGAGGGTGTAAAATCTAATGAACCCCAATCATCACCAAAATATGTAATCAAAGGTGAAGCATAATTATGATTATTATTGTTGTTAGGATGATTTGTATTGTTGAAATTAGATTCTTGAGAAGGACAATATTGTGTGGATGCTACAAAAACTACCTTTGGCTCCTCAATCTTTGATGGTGAGATTTTATACTCCCCAATTGAGGTGTAAAATCTAATGAACCCCAATCATCACCAAAGAGTGTAGTTGTAGGTGATTTATGATCATCAATATCATTATCATTGGAAGGTAATGTTTTGAAGATGGAATCAAAATAATAAGAGATTTGGAAATAGGAGGCCGATGTCTAAATTTTGCTTGTAAGCAACTTCCAAGATTTGGATCCACTTTAATCGTATATAGCTTGTTGTTGTAGGTATACTTCATGTTACAATGGAGAGAAGGGGTGAATATAAGAAACCCCCGTGGAAAAAGGTATAAAAACTTGGAAAATATTGTATTATTCTTGAAAAAATATTAATTTTATTGATTTTTTTCTTTTTTTGGGAATAAATATAAATTCAATTGACAAATATTTTGTAATCACTAGAAGTTTTTAGAATCTTGGCAAATTATGTTGGTGTAATTAAATATTTAATTACACTTTATTAAGTTTACTTAGGTCCTAATTAGGTTTTCCTTTAAGGGTTTTTCATCTTGCTTTATAAAAGCAAGTTATCTCATGTAATTCATTATTTTCAATAATATTACTTGCATCTTTTTATGCAAATTGCTCTTTTATGTTTGATTTTCTCCTTGTAGAAGGCTAATCTAGGTTTTGCAGGTGATCTTGGTTTTATTGAGTTTATTAGAAAATCTAATATGGTATTAGAGCCTTGATTTGCAAGCCCCTTCTTGGATCTAGGATAAATTAGACTACGAACAATTTTTTTGGGCATCTTTTAAGGCTTGTGGGTATCTATAATGAACAATATCTTTTATTTCATGTATATTTGAGAAAAATGATATATGGGTTTTGTTCAAAATCATGAGATACCATCTAGGTGTCTACTAGATTTTGTAGATAGTGAGTAGATCTTGCAAAAAATAGTTGTTAATAGCCCAAAACTGTTATTTTCCCTACATGTGAAGTTTTTTTTTTTTGCACCAAATTGCATGTTTTGTCTTTTGGATTCAAAAAATGCTTTCTGGGTTTTGTTGGAAGCATCAAAATATTTTCTAGGTATCCATTATTTTTCACATGAAATGAATAAATTTTTCAAAAATCAAATCAAAAGGGTCATGTCTGCTTACTGTCGGCTGGCAAAATTTACCCCATTATTCAAAAATTCGTAACTTGAACATACAATGTCTATTTTTCAAAAACTTTATATCGTCAAAAATATGATTCCATCCTCTACACAGATCTAAGTTCAATTGGTATTCATGGAGGAGGATGTGAACATTAATCCTTGCATGCAATATTTCCTTTTTGCATGTTTTATGTTTTCATTTTCTCTTTGATTTCTGCATGTTTTGCATGTTCTCCTTTTACAGTCTCGGGGTATTGTAATAACTAAACTTCAAAAAAGTTTCATTAGGGGGGTTGCTTGCATAATAATTGGATTAGAGTGTAGTTTCATGGCATGCACTTTGATCCCATCTTCATATTGATGAGAACTCAAATTAGTTATATTTGGATTTTGTTGTTTCTTTTGGCCACAATCTTGCTCATAACTTGATACATTTTGGTTCACATTAGTTCATGTCTCAGATTGATAGCCTATGGTTAATGATCATGAATCACATTAGATTCTCATCGGGTCACATCTCAGTTTGAGGGCCATTCATTTTATGGCTAATATTCCAAAATATTCATGGTACTTACTCCTATGGATTAGTTTTAGTCACAGTTTGGCATTGACATAGAGATACACATAGCTTCCAAATTCTTTCATCATATCATTCCCTTTTATGGGGGAAATTTTTAATGTATCTATGTGATGGATGATGTACTTGGGGGGTCTCATGGAGTCCTCCACTTTTCATCACTTGATTGCATTCTCTTTTTGGGGAGGAGTTTTGTCCCACTAGGTTTTCTCTTTTTCCTTGTTATGATATTTCTTTTGGTTTTTGTCTCACTCCATAGCATCGAGACATGTGTCCTCATGGGTTCTCATTATACGAGACACATATTGCATGTACACTTGCCACTTTCTCACCTACTTGTCAAGTGAGCTCAAAAGTGTTCCATCTTTGGAGGGGTAGTTATATTTTCACTCCTACCTTCTCACCTCCTCATCCTTGCCTATATATGCAAGGCTTGATCATTGTATTTACACACTCTTCAGTTGTATATTGATAGAAATACTATTGTGCTCATTTTTTTCACTTGTGGAAGTTTGTTTCATGCTCTTGATCTTCGCATGGGTGCAATTTTTGGATCCATGCTTGTGCACTAACCTTTCTCGAACCATCCAAAGTGGGATGAGTCATCTTATTTACTCTATTTTGTAAATTTTTATTGGGCTACCTTCTTTCTCCTCTTGAGGTATTTCTTGAACTTACATCATGATATTCTCTAAATGCAATCTTTCTTCTAGGGTCAAGATCAATTCTTGAATATGCTTCTATGCATTCATCAAGTTCATTTGCTACAATGTCGAGTTATTCTCATGACTAATCATCTCTAGGTAAGAATGTAGGCCATTTTTTCTAGGTGATGATCTCAATGGAGTCTTATTGTTATTCTCAAAATGGATTGAATTGAGATTTTTTCCATTGCTTTGGGTAGGCCTAAGAGCACTATTGTATTGTTCATGTTTTGAGGTGTTTGGAGAAGAAATTTTGTTGTTTTTCTTATCGCTCCATATAAGCCTTTAATTTATTTTATGGATTTACCTCCTAGTCACCCAATTTATTACCTTTAATTGGATTGCTACTTGCCTCTAGTTTTCTCCTTTCTCTTTTGAAGGCTTGTTGAGCTCTTTGGCTCAATTGCATATACTACTTTTAGATCCTTAGGTTGGCAAGATCAATGCTTTGGTATATATTGTAATGTCCCTTTTTGGGATATTCTTTATTTTTCTCCTTAAAATAATAATATTTAATCAAAATGATAATAATTTAATCAAAGATTAATAATTTATGATAATATTTAGATCAATAAATCATAGCACAATTATCAAAATTAACCATATCGTGAATTCTTTGGAAATACTTACAAATTTGATGAATTATAGGCTTTTTTCCCTAACTCAATAGTGGCAATATCAAGGGTTTTCATACTTAACTTGCCAAGATCATGAAAGGGTTTTCGTCCTTTCAACTCTTAATCTACCTTGGAGGGTTTTCGTCCTCCTTGACCAAGATTTTGGTTTTCATCCAACTTGATAAGAGAAATAAGGGTTTTTGTCCTTGTCCTCTCATGAACTTGGAAGGAGTTTCATCCTTCCTATTTGCGAGACACTTTCTCAAATTCAAAACTGATTCCTTGATGAACTTGCTAGATTATTACTGATTATTTTTTCTAATTGATATTTCTTGATGGATTGACAAGTTAATGTTTCAATGATTTTATGCTTGAATGAAAGATCTCTTCCCCAAGAAATGATCTCCACTTTATATATTCTTCTTGAGAGAGTCACAAACTTTCATGATTTTTGACCTTTGAAAGAGTCAAAACTATTCACCCTTGATCACTGACTTGAACCCTTTTAATATTTAATTAAATGTCTTTAGGAATCACGACCCATGATACTCTCAATTTAATTTCATTTAAATTATTTTATTATTTTTATGAATCGCTAGAATATCTAGGTGTTGTTAAGTTGGAAAATAAATCCTAGATCTAACTAGTAAATTAACTTAGATCACTCTTTCCTTTTCTTATCATTGGAACATGAGCCAATGAGGGTGTTATGATTGGCTAACTACCTCAAAGGTGAGCCAATCTACATGTGTTCTATTCATTTTTAGCAAAGAGGGTAGATTTCTAAGATATGATTTAATTAACCTAATTTATATAAGCCCTAGTATGAAAATATGAATAATTACATAGATGAAAATAAAAAATTACAAAAATGGGTATATATTTGAAATGTGCAAACAAAGGGGCACCTGCCATTGCAAGTAAAGGATGTATTAGAGGTACAAGGTCACTAGGAGCCCTAGTCCTAGGATTTTTTGTTATTTTGAGCTTTTATCCACTTGTCACAATTTGCTCTACCTTCTTTTAGCTTATCATTGTTGGGAGTGTTCAAATTTGGATCTGCACACAACAAAGAGGGAAAAGGGTTGTGTTGTATATGAGTTTTCCACATTCAAACCACAGGTTTGTGTTCCCTCCTCCACAACAACAATGATGATGATTGTAAATATCACATGCTCTTGAGGGAGTAGAGGAAAAGTAAATGAAAAAGATTGCAATAAATGTAATAACATAAGATGGATTTAACTTAGGTATGAAACCCTTGTGGAAGTGATGTCATACCACAAGTTTCATAATGGGTTGATGAAGAAGGAACAAATTTCCTTGAATACCTACAAGGGTTAGTCCACATAAGAAAATAGAGAGTTGTAGCAAGCATGTGGAGAAGAAGCTACATGCATGTTCACAATTAGTGCATAATCATTCATAATTCACAATAGTTCATAATAATTCATTGTAGTTCTTCAATTGAGAGGGAAAGGCTTGTTTATATATGCATCCCGAGTGATTTTTGGACTTAGACTGACAAGGTATCATTTTCTAGAGACCAAAGGCTAACACTAGAGTTTCTAACTTTTTGAAAGAAAATTCCCAAGACTAGGGCACCCAACACCCCTGTCTGGGTCTTTGCCACTCCAAAAATCCAAGATGTCAGGGAATTTAATGTGATTTCCTAATCTAGCTTTGAAATGAACAAATGATGACTATAATTGTACATGCAAAATAAATTTCCAAACCTAGAGTGAAATTGTTAGGGGTTACAATTTATGACACTACATCTAGCTCCCACTTTAGTGAGGGTATGAGCTTACATTTATAATCACACTAAAGCATGGAAAAGATGAGTTTCTTTATCAAAAAATTTAGGAGATAGGATGAATCCAAGCTAAGAGATGTGATAGCCCCTTGACTTGAGATCCTATCAATCAACAATGCCAAGATAAACACGTCACACTCACAAAGCATACACAAAGTAAACATGAAGCATTCATGAAGCATACATGAATCATACATGAAGAAAACACAAAGTAAAAATGAATCAAACATGAAGCATACATGGAGAGTGAAAACATTCAACAACAACATCAGTACATAATATCTAAAACAAAAATCTGAGTCAACAACGTAAGGACGACCCCCTGACAAAATAACTTTTTTTCCAAAAATAAAATATGTCTAAAATAGACAAATTTTATATGAGAATAGGGGTTTTTGGCCTTTTGAGTGTAATGGAAAGGCCCATTTGTATTGAAAATGCTCCAATAAAAAGCTATTCATGAGATATAAGCTTCAAATGCTCATTTGCAACTATTTCAAATGATCTCCAATTTGGATGAAACAAAATACAATCCTATTTTTATCAAACCTCTTGGACACTTTAGAATGGTAAAAATTCCTCCAATACAACCAAAAAAGCTACAATCACCCGGATCTCACAACACATATGCAATATAAAAAGGTAATTAAATCTTTGCAAACCCTTTCTGATTCTCTAGATCGTTCAAAACACAAGAGAAGAGGATACATGAATTTGCATGATTCAGACATGAAAATCTCAATCTCTTAATTAAGAATAAAATAACATATATATCTCAAAGCAAAAGTTTGATACCATGTTGGAAATTTGAAATAGATTGAATAACCCAAGTAACTTTTTAAGAGAAAAATCAAAGCTACATAAACTAGAAAAGCATAAAGAATGCAAACCAGAACTCCAAGAGATTATGCAATGTTGATATGACAAAATGCATTAAGAGCTTCCGAGATGAAAAATACAAGCTAGGTAGTGAGTTTATATAGAGCTTAAGAAAGGATGGAGGTGGAAAATCAACCAATGGGAATTGACCACCAAAACCACCAACATTAAATAAAGTGATGAAAAAGTAAATACTCCACCCTTAAAAGGTGGAGGAAAACTCACCACTTTATCTCCTAGTTATTAAATAATTAACTCACTTTATTATCCTACGTAAGATTAATAAATGTGTAGGAAAAACCTATAACCAAGGGAAAATTAAATATCTCACTAGGAAATTAAAAACCTACACTAACAAAAAGGAATTCATAGATACACCACAAAATGGTGGAGGGATTGTAGACAAAGGAGAAGGCTGAAAACCTAAACCTTATTTAGAAAAGTGTGATGTAGGTTTCACAAGAACCTTAACTCCTTGTTCCATGCACCCTAAACTCTTTCCATTATATCCTTGTTTAGATATAATTTTGAAGCCAATCTCATAATGTGTTTCTAAACCATATAGAGGAGGAGAGGCCACATTACTAATTTTATCCAAATGAGAAGTATGATCACTCTTTGAAGAAGATGGCCTATCGTCATGGATACAAGGTGATGGTGGTGTTTGAAAACTTGTTGAAGTAGAAGAGGTGGGAATAGTAGATTTGATTTTCTTAGAAGAAATAGATTGTGTAAATGAAACCAAAGAATCCTTAGGTTTAGATTGTGCGATTTTGTATTCTCAAACAAAGGAGGGTGTACAATCTAATGAACCCCAATTGTAACGCCCTACCACGCAACCCTAGAGGAAGTTGCAATTAACTACTCAAATGTACTAATTTTTTTTTTAAAGTACAATTAACATGCAAGTTCACTACCCATTGCCAACAACCTCTAAGGTTAAGAGACTGAGATTACTTTAAAACCCAAACAAGAAACATGAATTGAAACCATAACATTTAATTACTTAAGGAATTAAGAACACATACATTCCATACATGATAAATTACATCAAAGAATAAGAGATATCACATGATTTCAAATAACGATAGTTTAATAATAAGATTACAACTCTCATTCTTCGAATGAGGTAAATCCAATAAGCATGGTTACATAAAACATCTTCCACCTTGATAACAAATGAGGGGTAATTGAATACAAGATTCAACTGCAATGAATAAAACATAAAATGAAACTGGATCTCACGAGCTCTCCAATTGGAAATCTCATCCTCACGAACAAGAAGAAAATCCAATGGAGTAAGGTGCACGTTCCACCCAACCAAGTGATACCCGAAGGCTCACCCCCCATGCTAGGAGATAGTAACAAGGAATCCTATACAAGACCATCAACCTCTAGACACAGGATAACTCACATTGACACAACCAATCACATGAACCATACCACCATAAGAATAACACAAGTACAACTCTAACATCACTGACATAAGTCACATTGCTTTCAGAAATAAAACAGATCGAGTATGTTAAGAAGACCATACACATAAAACAAAATACCAACTGTTGTCGTAGAAAGAGTGTCATCACACAACTCGACATGGGATATCCTCTAGGAATCTTCATAGGCTCCGGCCCCCACTATGGGATATCCTAGTGGCCTCAACCGAATCCCGACCCCCATACTCACTCATGCGGAATCAAATACCTCTCATAAAGACAAGATAGATGACCTTTCCATTCCAGGCCTTCCCACTCATCCCAAGCCTATACGAGCACTTGTGTCTATGAGTGAGGCTCAATTATCTTGATTAATGTGATATACTATCCAAACTTCTAAGTACATTGTTTTAGTTATCACTTGATTAAACCACCTCCGAAGGTTACCCAGTTTACCTCTTTGGGATCTGGCGCCTAACATAATCCACTCTTCTACTTGACAACATACCAAACAAAACCAATCACCAAGGGTGCCAAAGTGCATACAAACTAGATAAATAATCACTCTAACTCTAGGAGGAAACATATAATGAAACTCACTCCAAACAATTGGAGGAAAAAAAACACATAATCCACTCCTTCCAAAGGAGGCACAAACCACATAAACCACTCCTAATCCAAAGGAGGCACAAATCACATAATCCACTCCTAATCCAAAGGAGGCACAAACCATCCCCGTTCGTGAAAACCGAGTAAAACAACAGGATACAACTATACGCACTACCCAAGGCAATACAAAGGTTGCCTAACATAATACAACAACCCCAAATAGTTAAACCCCTTATGGAAGACTTAACAACCCTTCTAATCAAATTCCCCAAAGCAAAAACAAAAGAAGTGTACATTCAAGAAGGGCGATCAAATAGGAATTAAATCTATATTTGGATTTCCTAAATCCACTTCCTTCATCAACATTCAGTAATTTATTGCCTTAATAAAACTGATTTAATAATGTCTCTTTCAGACAAAAGATAAACTTTAACCAGATATTTAACTCCCTAATTGCTCTTAAATGATAATAACATTTTTTTCTATGATCCTAGAACCTATCATTTAAAAATAACTATTGGTCATTTGCAAAATAAATCATTTTAAAATCAATTAATCTCGCTATTAAACACATTACATTTAAATCCAATATTTGTCCTTTCAAATATATTATTTTAAAATAAAATCAATATCTTGACTATGAACACAATATTTTAAATTCCCCGATTACACATTTCATGAAAATAACTAATCTTATCGTACATTCGTTTGCAACCAATAAGAACTATAAATAATTAATAATCGCTTTCTTAAAAATTTCATTTCATTTAAAGCAAATAACCATTTCTCTTAAAATCATTACCATTTCTCTTAAAATCAAATTCCCCAAAGCGAAAACAAAAGAAGTGTACATTCAAGAAGGGCGATCAAATAGGAATTAAATCTATATTTGGATTTCCTAAATCCACTTCCTTCATCAACATTCAGTAATTTATTGCCTTAATAAAACTAATTTAATAATGTCTCTTTCAGACAAAAGATAAACTTTAACCAGATATTTAATTCCCTAATTGCTCTTAAATGATAATAACATTTTTTTCTATGATCCAGAACCTATCATTTAAAAATAACTATTGGTCATTTGCAAAATAAATCATTTTAAAATCAATTAATCTCGCTATTAAACACATTACATTTAAATCCAATATTTGTCCTTTCAAATATATTATTTTAAAATAAAATCAATATCTTGACTATAAACACAATATTTTAAATTCCCCGATTACACATTTCATGAAAATAACTAATCTTATCGTACATTCGTTTGCAACCAATAAGAACTATAAATAATTAATAATCGCTTTCTTAAAAATTTCATTTCATTTAAAGCAAATAACCATTTCTCTTAAAATCATTACCTTATTAAGTAACTATTTAAGCATTTGACAAGCAATAATAAATTAAATCTAAGGGTCTACCTTAGTTTCCTGATAATATTTAAATATAAAAATCTCATTTCCCCAATAGAATCTTTTCTTTATTAAATAAATATTTGTGCATAGACATGCATCTCTATTAATTAAATATCCATTTAACTAAGAATGTGTTTCTATATAAATTTAACATCGATTTCTCATATTTAAATATTCATATATTAAACCACATGCATATTATCCATTTTCCTTCATTACACAAAATAATCAAACTCAATTTTTGAATAAAAAACATTTCATTATAAAATAAATCAATCTTTTTACATCTAATGAAATAATCTTAAATTGATTATATTTAAATATATGTTTAAACATAAATATATTATTTAAATATATAATTATATTTTCAATTTAACTTCCATCTCATTAAAATAACTCAAATATTTTCTAATTATTTAAAATATATAATTATATATATTTAATATATGCATATTATATATAATATATATATTATATATATAAATAATAATAAAAATTTATTTAAATAATAATATAATATATATATAAATATTATATATAATACATATATATTATATATATATAATATAAAATAAAATAAAAACAAATAATATAAAATAAAATAAGCAATTTTTATTACCCACGGGCCCCCAAAAGGGAGGAGGAAGTAGCCTATGGTTGCGCCCAACCTCCCTTAGTGGAGGCGGCACTGCCTATGGCAGTGCTTCCCCCACACACAGTGTGGGGAGTGCTGCCGCAATAATGCCCTCCACTGGGGTGGCTGTGTGCAGCCATAGCTGCACCCCCCCAAACACCATAAAAAAATATTTTATATTTTTATATATATTTTTCTCTGTTTTTAAAAATAAAAAAAAACAGAGCACATAAAATCCTCTATTCTAATAGGAAAAACAAAAGAACTTCCCAAGATAAAATAGACCCTAAAAATGAATGAATGAAATATATATATATATATATATATACTGAATATATACCTAAAATATCCATTTTATAGTTAAATTGAACCAATTTTCTACAGAAAATTTACAATAGAAATAATTTTCAAGCACAATTTCATGATATAAATTTCTGGAAATTCCAAATCCAACAGAGAGGTTTCTAATTTTTTTCTTTTTGTTTCTATTTCAGTTTCCTATTGTTAAACTTGAGAATTTCAATTGGAAGAGTTTGTTTTTTCCCCAAGAATTTAAATTCTTTCATGATTTCTACAGGGTTTTCAAATTTGTTTCCAAGCAAGTTTTCAAAATTGAAAATCCTAAATTTCAATTCATTAAAACAAGAAATAACCTGTTTGAAGCTTGAAGAAGAAAAATGGTGTTGAGCTGCAATTTCCAATTTTCCAAAGTTCCTCCAAAGACTCACTCCAAATCTAAAGTGCATCCCAAACAAGAAAGCCTTCATTTCTTTTTAACAACAATATTTTTCTCCAAAATGAAAATATCTCCACTCTCATCAATTTTCCCCAAATTTAGTCAACTTTCCCCAAAATATCTCACAACCACCATGGCTATTTCCCCTCTATCCATTTTGAGGATATTTTGTCTTTTTTTAAATCTAAAATCAAATTTCTTTTCAACATGACTTTATTACTTTTTTAAAAATTTGTATTTCAAAATGAATTTAAAGCTTTTAATAATTTCTTTTCAAAAAGCATTTAAACTTTTAAAATTTTCTTTTCAAAAGAATTTAACACTTTTAATTCCAAAATGGATAACTTAATTAATTTCAACACAATTAATTTAATTAATCAATAAAATAAATCTAATCCAAGATTAGATTATTTTATTAATTAAATTAAATTAATTAATAAATTAAATAACATTTCTAACATTATAACTAGATTTATTTAATAAACAACTTAAATACATAAAGCCATTTATTTACCTTTTCCAACTTGCAATTAAACAAAATCAAGGAGAGATGAACAACATAGAAGCAACTTAACCCAACTAAAACTCGACGACACACTATGACTAGGGTGATGACTTGGCACGAAAAACCTAGCTACTATCTCCCAATCGAATACCGTTGGCCAATGGACACACTCAAACCTATGAAACCATGTGGAATCGATGTCCTGTATCTGTCAACCTGCAAACAAAGAGTATATCGAACATGCATACATATAACATGATAAAACACACAGTGAAGTGGAAATCTCAGAATTGTAGGGCGCTCGCAAGTGAGTGGTGCAATCCCGTCCCTTTCACCAATATATTATTACTAACTGACGAATCTAACATCAATAATATAATAAAAAACATAAAGCATCATTAATTCAAATATCTGCTAAGCTAATCCAAAGCATAACATGAAACATAACATCCATAAAGTGCATCATCTCAACACAGAATATTGTCCACATCACTCTAAAGCCAACGATCATAAGACAATAACAATTATCAAAGTCTATTATAGTAAATGTACTGTCTAACACATATACAAATATAAACACATAATAGTAACAATTGGAGGGGCACTACACCAATCGTCACCAAAATATGTAATCAAAGGTGAATCATCATTATGATCATTACTGTTGTTAGGAGTTGTATTATTGAGAACAAGAAGGACAATATTGTGTGGATGCTACAAAAAAAATGATTGGCTCCTCAATCTTTGATGGTGATATTTTATACTCCCCAATGAAGGTGTAAAATCTAATGAACCCCAATCATCACCAAAGAGTGCAGTTGTAGGTGATTTATGATCATCAATATCATTATCATTAGAAGGTAATGTTTTACTTTTGAAGATGAAATCAAAATACTAAGAGATTTGGAAATAGGAGGTTGATGTCTAAATTTTGGTTGTAAGCAACTTTCAAGATTTGGATCCACTTTAATCGTATATAGCTTGTTGTTGTAGATATACTTCATGTAATGATGAAGAGAAGGAATGAGTTTAAGAAACTCCCTAGAAAAAGGTATAAAAACTTCGCGAATCTTGTATTATTCTTGAAAAAAATATTAATTTGATTGATTTTTTTCTTTTTTGGGGAAAAAATATAAATTTAATTGACAAATATTTTGTAATCACTAGAAGTTTGTAGAATCTTGATGAAATATGTTGGTGTAATTAAATATTTAATTACACTTTATTAAGTTTACTTAGGTCCTAATTAGGTTTTCCTGTAAGGGTTTTTCATCTTGCTCTATAAAAGCAAGTTATCTCATGTAGTCTGTTATTCTCAATAATATTATTTGCATCTTTTTATGCAAATTTCTCTTTTATGTTTGTTTTTCTCCTTGTGTAAGGCTAATCTAGGTTTTGTAGGCGATCTTGGTTTTATTGAGTTTATTGGAAACTCTAATATGGTATTAGAGCCTTGATCTGCAAGCCCCTTCTCAGATCTGGGATAAATTAGACCAAGAACATTTTTTTTGGGCATCTTTGAAGACTTGTGGGTATCTATAATGACCAATATCTTTTATTTCATGTATTTTTGAGAAAAATGATTTTTGGGTTTTGTTCAAAATCACGAGATACCATCTAGGTATCTACTATATTTTGTAGATAGTGGGTATTTCTTGCAAAATATAGCTGTCAAAATAGCCCAACAGAGTTATTTTCCCTACATGTGAAGTTTTTTTTGGTACCAAATTGCATGTTCTGTCTTTTGGATTCAAAAATGCTTTTTGGGTTTTGTTGGAAGCATCAAAATATTTTCTAGGTATCCATTATTTTTCACATGCAATGAGTAAATTTTTCAAAAAATAAAATCAAAAGGATCATGTCTGCTGACTGTTGACTAGCAAATTTACCCCATTTTTCAAAAAATTGTAACTTGAATATACATGTTTGTTTTTCAAAAACTTTATATCGTCGAAAATATGATTCCATCCTCTACACAAATTTGAGGTCAATTGGTATTCATGGATGAGGATGTGAACATTAATCCTTGCATGCAATATTTACTTTTTTCATGTTTTATGTTTTCATTTTCTCTTTGATTTCTGCATGTTTTGCATGTTCTCCTTCTACAGACTTGGGGTATTGTAATAAATAAACTTCAATAAAGTTTCATTAGGGGGATGCTTGCATAATAATTGGATTAGAGTGTAGTTGCATGGAATGCACTTTGATCCCATCTTCATATTGATAACAACTCACATGAGTTATATTTGGATTTTGTTGTTTCTTTTGGCCACCATCTTGCTCATAACTTGATACATTTTGGTTCACATCAGTTCATGTCATAGATTGAAAACCTATGGTTAATGATTATGAATCACATTAGATTCTCATTGGGTCACATCTCAATTTGAGGGCCATTCATTTTATGCTAATGTTCCAAAATCTTCATGGTACTTACTCCCATGGATCAATTTTAGTCACAATTTGGCATCGACATTGAGATACAAATGGCTTCCAAATTATTTCATCATATCATTCCCTGTTATGGGGGAATTTCTAATGTATCTTTGTGATGGATGGTGTACTTGGAGGGTCTCATGGAGTCCTCCATTTTTCATCACTTGATTGCATTCTCTTTTTGGGGAGGAGTTTTGTCCCACTGGGTTTTCTCTTTTTCCCTGTTATGGTATTTCTTTTGTTTTTTGTCTCACTCCATAGCATTGAGACATATGTCCTCATGGGTTCTCACGCCTTGAGACACATATTGCATGTACACTTGCCACTTGCTCACCTTGTAAAACCTCGTCCCACAACCTAGAGGACAATGTACACTGTGGAAGAACAACTATTTTTTTTCTTAAAAGTTAAAAAACAAGATGAGTAAAGTATCCTACTCTAACCACATACATCCTCTAGGCTACACAACGCATCTACATGTGAACACCATTACTTATAAAATTTAACCAACCATAGCATATGAATATTAAACTCAAGATACAACTTACAACAAAGCATTAAACCATTTCAAGATAAATCTAACACATAGGAATGTATTGAGTGTATTTCAACAGATACAACACCATTAAATCCAATAATGAATAGATCATAATATTTTTACAATTATATCACAAAGGTTCACCTCGATAAAAATGAGGTATTAAAATTATACATATAGATCCATAGTTACAATGAAGGAGAAGAACAACTCCAGAGAACCACACGAGCTCCTTGAACAAGAAGATCCCACCATCATGAAAAAAAAGAGAAACTCAACAGTGTAAGATGCACGCCACCCAACCATCTGGTACCCGTAGGCCCAACCTCCGTTCTAGGAGATAGTAACAAGAAATCAAGACAGCCTATTACCCCTAGACACTGCAATATACAAAATACTCACAATACAGATAAACAAGAACTATGATCACATTGCTTCCAGAATCATTGAATCAATTATAAACACAATACAAATAAACCAACTGTTGTGATAGGAGGATTTTCATCACAAAGGTTGCATTGGTTGTCCAAAGGAGATCTTCCTAGGTCCCGACCCCCCTCTAGGGTTATCCTGGTAACCTCTCATGATTCCAACCCCACATGCACACCAGTGCAGAATTGGTTATCTTTCGAAAAGACAAGATAACGATCTAGCCATTCCAGGCTTTCTCGACTCATCCCAAGTCTCATACAATCCCTTGAGCCAATGAGCGAGGCTAAATATCTTGTTATATGAGTTAAGCTAATAGATTATTTAATTCCCACTTGATTATACTGACTCCCACACGAGTTGTCCTGGGACCACTTTGTGTCCTGACCCTCGCTGAAAGCCACTCCCCTATTGACAACACATAACTCAAACTACATGCCAAGGGTAGACAGTACACTAAGAATTGGCAACAATAACCCATACACCTCAAAAGGTAACACATCTCTACGGATATCCAATACAAAAACCCAATACGTGCACTACCCAAGAAACTCAAAGGGTGAACTAAAGTTACCACAACCCTTTCACAATTACAACTCTGGAAGACTTAGATTCACATAATGACAAATAAATTCCCCCCAGTACACAATTACAAAAACACGTGCATTCAAATACAATTCAAGAAAATAATCAAATACTATCCTTCGGATTTCCTAAATCCATTGAAATCAATTCCGCATAGTTAAAATGCACCATTTAAGTTTAACTCCATATAATTAACTGCAAGAAAACTAATTGCATATCTTCTAATCTTCACAAGTACTCATAAAATTAACTCAATTTCCTTAATAAAATAAATCAATTATTTCAATTAAATTATACATACTTACAAATATTAATTGTAAAATTCAAACACTAAATAAATATATTTAATATATATATATAATTAAATGTAATTATATATATACATATAAATATATTATTTATTTATTAAATCATTTGTAAATTAAAAGTACCTCCTTTATTTAAAACAAAATTCATATGCTTCAAAACTTATTTCCTCATGCCTCTAATGACTTAATTTAACGAAATACATTTCCAAATATAAATCATTATATACATATACATTATATATAATATATATATTATATATAACATAAATGTATATTATATATAATATAAATGTATATTATATACAATATATATACCATATATATATATTTAAAATATACTAAATTTCAAAACCGAATAAAGGAATGCGTATAGGTGCAGACACAGGGACGTAGCCCTGGCTGTGTCGGCCTCCCAAGGAGGTAGCACTGTCTGTGGACAATGCTCCCTCACACATATGTGTGGGGAGCGCTGCTCATAGCAGCGCACCCCTGGGTGCGGCTGGGGGGTTTCGACCCCTGGCCCAAACACATTATCATCAATAATTTTTTTTAAAATTTCTCTGTTACCAAATTTCACCGTACGACAATTCACCATTTTATCTAAAATAAAAAAAAAGTTTCCTATAGGGAATACCCCAAATCATTTAATAAATTATATATATATATATTTATATATGTATACACACACACACACACACACACACATATATATATATATACAGAGTTTTTTTTGAAATGGAATGTTTCAGAGGGCATTTGATTTTAATATCAAAATTTTACAGAATAAATACACTATTCTATTCAGGAAATTTTCTACAGATAAATATGTAATTTCCCTCAAAAAGTTTTATACAGGAGAGATAAACAATTTTTCACAGAGGATCAATAATTTATAAAAAGAAGTTTTCTACAGGAAGATGTAGAAATATTTTATAGAGGTTTTCTAACTCATCAATAATTCCTATAGAAGAATTAAATTCAACTTCCCAGAAAGAAGAGGTTTTCTACAGAGGTTCCTCTTTCACGACAATCTTTTAAAAGAAAGAAACAAAAGCTTCTACAGTATTGAATATCTTTTCCTAAACTTTTCCAAATTGCATTACAGTAATATAAACAACTTTTCAATTCAAAATTCACTAAAACAGTAAAAGAACCTGTTCCAGAAGAACTGTTGCCTCGAGAATTGTTGCCGAGCTTCTCTATAACTTCAAATTGCCAATGTAACCAAAACTTCCTCCAGTAAATTTGTCTCTTTCCAGAAAACACACAATACACAACCAATAATTCTACAATAAAATTCTAAAACAAATCTTGAGAGAGATCCACAATTTCCTCACCAATTTTCTACAACCCACACAAAACTCTCGTGAAAACAACTTTCTTTTCTTTTCCCTAATATCTCTTCCGAGAATGAATTTTCAATAGATAGATAACAAATTCCTAACTCAGAGTTATTTCAACAAAATATCTTTTCCCTCAACAACTCAGATATTTTCCCATTCACATGCATTTAAATATAATAATACAATTTACTAATTGCAACCAATTTAAATATTCTTATTTATTTAATTACCGTTTATTTTTAATAATAAAATTTACTCAACAACATAACCAAATTAAATTAATTAATTTATTCTAAAGCCTTCACAACAATAATTTATTTAATTAAATATTTAAATTAAATACACATTTAATCTACCAAATCAAATTTGCACAATAATAAAATACCCAGAACAACAATGATTAAAACTAAGACCAAACTCAAACTGACGACACACTGTACTAGGGTAAAGGTATGACTAGGTAGCTCGTTACTATCTCCCAATATTACTGTTGAGTAGTGGACACGCTCAAACCTGTGGAACTAGGTGAAGCTAATGTCTTGTACCTGCAATCCTGCAAACAAGTAAATGTCGCACATGTATACATATAGTAATTCATACACACCGTGAAGAGAGAATCGTGGAAATCACAGGGCACTCGCAAATGAGTGATGCAATACCGTTCTCTTCACCAATACAATGTCACAACAACTGACGAGATAATATATCAATTAATCTACAATAAGCAAATATAGCAATGTCATCACAACTAAGCATCTATGCAAACATAAATCATATTAACATAATCACCATGCATATAATGTGTCATCACATTAATATAGTCTATCATCGCTCCACTGTCAGTGATAGAATAACCATAACATAAAACATAGTCTAACAAAGTATTTGAGCTTTTAAGAAAACATAACAAATCGGAGGGGTGTCATACACCCACTTGTCAAGTGAGCTCAAAAGTGTCCCATCTTTGGAGCCTAGGTAGTCAGAGTTTCACTCTTACCTTCTCACCTCCTCATCCTTGGCTATATATACAAGGCTTGGTCATTGTATTTATAGACTCTTAACTTGTATATTGATAGAAATACTATTGTGCTCATTTTTTCACTCGTGGAAGTTTGTTACATGCTCCTGATCTTCACATTCTCCAAAATCTTGCTCTATAATTTAAGCAAGTTCTCTCATGTAATTCATTATTCCCAATAATATTATTTGCATCTTTTTATGAAAATTTCTCTTGCATGTTTTATTTTCTCCTTGTAGAAGGATAATTGATGTAAAAAATCTACCAAAATCAACAAACCTTCAAGGGTACTTCTGACCCTAAACACAACTGAGAAGATCCACTCAAACAATCACCAAAATTTCACTTATCTTTTCAACAAAGTCCATTCATTTTCTCTTGAAATTATAAGGCTTCATATGACCAAATCACCAAATCAGTATTCTAGACTTTTATCAGACTCAAGTACATCTTAACCATCATCAAATGGATTGAACCAAATCAATAACATCATTGAAAAACATTGAACCAACCAAGTTATTCACTATTCACCAATTACCCTTCATTTCAATTTGTTTCAATAAGGCAAAAAGACAACCACTCACTCAATCTTGCTTCAATCTCTTGTCTGACCTTAAATCACTTTTATCATCATCATATTGACTAAAACAAAACAAATACCCTGTGAGAAAAGTTTGAACATTCAACTTGACCAACCTGCATACTCAAGTTACCAAATTGCACCATGATTCCATATTGTTCAAACACCCAAACAAAATATTTTTCTTTCTAAACTTTGTCCAAGCATTGAGACATCTTTAACATAATTACCTAGGCATGTTCAAACCAATATCCATCACTTATATCACTGTTTACTTAGTTTCATCTCCTTTCTTGCAGTCACTACTAAAACCCTAGTAGTATTGCAAAACAACTTAAATGGGTATACCACCAAACCTACATTGATTCTCTTTAGGAAGTACACATTTTGATGAAACCATTATTGCCAACATTAACATATCACAAGAGAAAATATACTTGCTTTGGAAAATACATAAGAACCAATAGCTTGTCCGTTGGTAAATGTACCAAATTAGGTCAAAATTACAAAGAAAGTGTTCTTCAATCACCACCAAAACACCAAATAACTTTAAATAGTATTTTAACAAGTCTCAAAACTTAAGATTCAATCACTTTTAGGGACTGAAAGGCCCAATAAAGCTCCGGACAACAAAACCCTTGATTTGGGCTCCACAATGCTTAAAAGAGTGAGGGTTTATTGAGAAAGAACAATGCAAACCTCATACCACCCTGCCACCACTCCAAACATGTTCGATTATGATTGACCAAGCTTAGTCTACCATCACCAAGACTTTACATATGATGTTTCATCATAGCCATGCTTGTAACCATCAATTTTCAAGGGAAAAACATAGGATTCCTGTTGAGGACAGCGCCAAAACCTTGCACCTTAACTTCCCCTGCACCTGCACACATTCAAAAACTAAAAAGTGACCTAAAAAATACCATTCCACCAATCTAACTAACCTCCATCGGTGCTAGATATGGTGAGGGCTGGGGCAATAGACACCTTCAAATTGGCCAAATGGACTTTGCAAGAATTCAATAAAATTAATATCAAGATAAGAGGCTTAAAGGGGAATATGTAGAATGTTTAGAAGGCCTCTATGTCTAACATCCTCATTGAAAGAATGGTGGAATTGGAAGGGTCGTTTAATGACTTTAAGGCGTGTGAGGAAAGAATGCAGGCCCTTGAGGCCAAGACTGCTGGTATAAATAGGGATATCAAAAAATTGTTGCAGGTAAGCCACTCCTTGGTTAAGAATAGTGAAAAAGCCTTGGAAATTCTCTTTAAGAAAATTGGGTAGCTCAGAGAAGATCAAGTCTTCTTCTTAGAGATTATGGAGAAAGAGAAAATGACTAAGGGTAATGGTAAAAAAGTTGCGAAGGATGATGACAAGGTACTTGTTGGTAGAGGGTCAGCTGATTGGAAGAAAGATTTTGATGCTGAGAAAAAGGACTGTTGGATATGGTTGAAAAACATAAAAACCAGCAGATTGAGGTGGCCATGAAAACTCTGAGTGGCCTTAACTAGTTTCTTGTTTCTTTCTGTTTCTATTTGGTGTTTTTTATTTTTTTATTTTTATTTTATTTTTTTTCTATTGGTTGTTTTGCTAGTGGGTGTCGTTGGTTGTTGATTGTCTTCTTTTAGTTTGGCACCCATGGTGGTTGGTTTTTTGGCTGTTGTGTTGCTGCTGGTAGAATTTTGAATATTTTTTGGAGCAAAATTTTGTTTGTGATGTAAAGGGTTTTGGGTCCCTTCAAACCCTATTTTTCCCTATTAATCAAACTAACCTCCATCAGTGGAATGGTGGTTTGAAACTTAAAGGACTCTCAAAACCCCTGTATAAGGGTTACAACCTGTATTAGAAAATAAATTTGTTAACAACCTTTCAAATTCACTTAGTTCTTCTCAAAACCACCTTACTTGAAGAGCCTTAGCCTTTGTCAATTCAAAACCATGGAAAACAAAGCTTAGAGATGCTGTACAAACCCAAAAAAACTAAAAATCACAGAGGAAACGTTATTTCAGAAAAATAGGGTACTCTTTATTTCAAAATTGGTTGTACAAGATACCAAAAGCTTCCTTTTCCTTGCCTTCTCCATGCTTTATAATGATGTTTACATCAGTTATACAACTTCCTCTTCATTTCTCGATCGGCTAAACCTTCTATTTTCCCACTTGACTCTTCATATTCTTGCTTTTTTTACATTTTTCCCAATTTTACAACTTTGAAATTTTCACTATTTTGACCACCTAGAGGCCTATCAAAAACTCAATTACATTGAAAATGACCTTCACATGACCTTTTCTCATTATTTTACATTTGAAAATTCAATTTTTACAAATTTGCCTAATGAAGGAATTCAATACATAAGGTGCTCCTACACCACTAATTCAGGTTTTGCAGGTGATCTTGGTTTTATTGAGTTTATTGGAAACTCTAATAAATTATATGTAATGCCCTGTCATAATAACCTAAGCAATATTGCAATTGTGTTATAAAGGTGCAATAAATTTTTTTTTAAAGTATAATTATTAAGTTAATTAGTTGCATACATTCATTAAGTTACGCAACGTTACACTACTTTGATTTTCCATATACGACTTTAGTATTTCACATTGCTTATAATTAATTAACATAAACATTAAAGATAAACATTGCATAACATTTGAAATACCATTCAAGATAACATAAAGTATAAATACATTTCCTTACATTGCATTTGATAAAATAATACAATACTCATCCATCTGATGAGGTAGTTCAATAATAATTACATTTTACAATGTTCACCTCATATACAATTGAGGGATGTTTTACAATACAAGTTTTCAAATAGTGCAATAAAGAAAGTACATCTATTTCCAAGTACGAGCTCTCCATCCATGAAGCTCTCGATGCCATGATCATAAATTGGGGACCCAACGGAGTAAGGTGCACGTTCCACCCAACCATGTGGTACCCGTAGGTCCACCCCCCACACTAGGAGATAGTAATATAGTTACCTAGACATAATCTACTAACCCTAGACACAAGTACCAAAACTGACTGATGGTTACATTGCTTCCAAATTTAAGACAATCAAATATACTAAGTACACAAGGTTAACTGTTATTTTAGGTGGAGTGTCATCGCAATATTGCAAAGGTTACCCTGGTGTTTCTTCCTAGGTTCCGGCCCCCAACTTGGGTTACCCTGGTAACCTCTTACGAAACCCGGCCCCTATTACATACTATTGCGGAATCGAATGTCTTTTGAAGAAACAAGACATCGAATTGCCATTCCAGGCCTTCTCATCTTATACTCAAGAATGAACTAGCTCAAGAGTCCATAAGTGAGGCATAATACTCTTGTTAAGAATTTTAATCTAACTACTGTGTTATTTAGTTATTACTAACTTACTAACTCTTTGTAAGTTACCTTGACACCACTTTGTGTGTCGGCCCTCACAAAAAGCCACTCCCCTAAACATAACAAAGGAATCTAAGTTTTCCTGACTAAGGCAACAGGGTGTACATACATACAACATACAATTTTACACTTTTCATAACGAACATCAATAACTATGTTCAGAAAATCAAGTATTTAAACACCATACTAATTCCATGTACACATCCTTAGCCAGCAAAAGAATTTAACTTAACAATCCCAATTCCCACATTTAACAATTTGTCTGGAAGACTTGTACATTTATGACAATTCCCAATTTGCCCAACAAGAAATTACGAAATAAGGCAAATAGAAAATAAATGTCTACTATTCGGATTTACTAAATCCATTCATTCAATAGAATCAACAAGAATTATAGCAACTTAAATACAATTCTTTTCTCAAACAATAAAGGAAATATCATTAAATTCTAATTTTAACTTTCACAACTACACTTATCAATGTCTATCAAATTTCCTTTTTACATCTTTTCTATTATATATCCAACTGATGTTGTTCCTATCCTATATATTTATACACAACCAAATTTTATTCCATTACAAAAATAAGTGTGAGTTAAATAATTTATTAAATAATACAAATAATACATATATATATATATTTATATATACATATACATATACTCTCTCTCACACACACACACATATATATATATTTATATATAAAATATTATTAAATATAATGTAAACGCTAAATCGAAATCTCATATTCGAAATATTGCATGTTCTGTATTTCCGTTTTACACATATACAGTCGCACATTTTATAGCCTCAGTTGTGTTTACAGAGGACACAACCCTCCTCGTATGGGGAGGCGGCTGTGAGACAGCCGCCGCTGCCTGTGAGGGCAGCGCCAGCTGCCTCCACAGCCGTCGCCCCTTATGGGGGCGGCTGTGGGGTAGCCCCGCGGCCCCCATATAATATTTATATAAAAAACAACAAAAATCACAGCGATTTCATCACAGTTAAAGCATGCGGAAATTAATTCCATTTTTAAAAAAAAATAAATCTGAAACCCTCAACACGCCTATTCGGTGATTTCAGAATTTTGAAACCAGGAAATAATAACTAAGAAATAATTCGCCTGTACGGCGATTTCAAAAAATATTAATTTCATAATTAAATTTCATAACCATATATATATATTATTTATATATATATATATAAAATTAACCAACCAGATTTAACATATACAGACAATTTTTTTATTTTTTTTTTTTCTGGTAAAACTTTCTACAGGGAATAGAGAAAATAATTATATTCTGTACAATCCATTTTTAAATAATAGTTCATCAACAGAAAGATTTTCTACAAGCAATTGCCAAGAAAATGGGTTTTAAACAAACAATTTCTTTTCAAAAACAAACAAACTAAAATTACAAGAAAAATACCTATTTCCTGTGTTTGTGAAGATCTAGTTGTTGGAGAGAATCTTCTGCCTGTAGAATGCAATCCTCCAAATCTTCTTCAAAGCACCAAATACAAAGAAAGCTATAACTAACCACAAAGATCCTCCAAGCAAAGGGATCTTCCACAAATATACAACCAAACAGAGGAAGTAACAACTTCTTTTAAAATTGATTTTTACACAACAAATTATTTTTCATTTCATGTGAAGAAAACTGATAACCCCCCTATTTTTCTAGATCCCAGATAATATCCGTGAACAACCTTAACCAAAAATCATAAATGCACTGGCACACTTGTCGAGAAGTACAAAATATCTTCTCAACAACTTCTCGGCAATCTTGCCTTTCAAGATTTGCATGATTTAATTAATTTATTTAAAATTAACAATTTTAAATTGCAAATATATTTAATAATAAAATATGCCATTCCAAATAATATTTAAATTTCAATAAATCTATACACACACAATTTAAAACAATTTTAATTTAATTAATTAATTAATTTAATTAAATAAATTTAATCTTAATGATCAAATCATTTAACCAAACAAACTAATTAATTAATTAAATAAAAGTAAATCTTATTTTTCCAACAATTAAAAATTAATTGCAATAACAATATTTAAAAAAAAATATTAAACTATCATTAAAATTGACAAATTTACCTTTCAAGCAATTAGTCCAGTAGAAAAAGACAAGACAATCTATGACTCTGAACTAAAACAGACGATGCACTATGACCGGGTTATAGACTAGACTAGGATGAATCAAACTACTACCTCCCAATCAACATATCCTTTGAGTCTTGACACGCTCAAACCTGAGTAACCAGGTGGAGTCGGTGTCATGTACCTGCAATCCTGCAGCCAAGCAATAACATGCATATATATATATAAACCATTGTACAGGCACACCGTGCGGAGAAAATCACGGACATCACAGGGCACTTGCAAGCGAGTGATGTGATTCCGTTCTCCACACCAATACACGTCACATTAGACTGACAAATTAATAAATAGTTAGTCCATCATAAACATGTATATAGCAATAATCATCTGAAGTAAAACATCTACGCTATCTCAAAGCATATCAGAAATCAAATATCACCATACAATATATCATCATGTCATAGAGTAAAACCACTGTTGCTCAAAACCAGCGATCAAAATATCCAAACAAAGTACCATAGTCTAACAGTGTGAAAACATATCAGCAGAAAACATAAGTATAAATGGAGGGGTACTACATCCTCCCCCCCTAGGATTAGGCTTGCTCCTAAAAGCCTGCGAACAGATAGGGATAAAGTTCCCTCATGCGTGTCGCATCCTCCCAAGTAGCAGAAGCCTCATGGCTAGGATCCCATTGGACCCTCACCTGTTCAACGTCTCGACCCTTGAGATCGAGTGTCTGGCGCTGTAAAATGGCCACGGGCTCCAAAGCCAGCTGCCCGTTCTCTACCTGTAACGCATTCCAATCAAGTACATGAGATATGTCAGGATGATATGGTCTAAGAACTGATACATGAAAAACATCATGAATACGTGACAAACTGGGTGGTAAGGCGAGTCGATACGCCACACGACCAATTCTCTCTAAGATCTCAAATGGCCTGAGGAAATGAGGTGCAAGCTTAGAGCCTTTTCCATAAGGGATAGGACTCTTTCGCGGTCACACTCGAAGAAACACTCTATCACCAACAGCAAACTGTCGGTCTATCCTATGCGCATCGGCATATTTCTTTTGCCTATCCTGTGCTGCTATCAAATGTTCTCTAATACGGTCAACCTGTTGCTCCATATCTCGAAGCATCTCAGGACCAAGTAACACTCTATCCTTTAGTCGATCCCAACTAAGAGGAGTTCGACAAGGACGACCGTATAATGCCCGGAATGGTGGCATACCTATGGAACTCTGATATCCGTTATTGTAAGCGAATTCTACTAAGTACAAGATAATCCTCCCAACGTGATTGCTGGTCCATTACGTAAATTCTAAGCATATCCTCTAATATTTGGTTAACTCTCTCCGTTTTTCCGTCGGTTTGAGGATGATACGCTGAACTAAAGTTCAACTGTGTACCTAGAGCATGTTGTAATGAAGTCCATAGGGCTGAAGTGAATACGAGATCTCTATCAGAAATAATTCTACGTGGAATCCCATTCAATCTAACGATGTCCTCCATGAATATCCTAGCTACGGATGAAGCATTGTAAGATGATCGTACTGGTGAAAAGTGAGCTACTTTAGTCAATCGGTCAACAGTTACCATAATGGCATCATGTCGACGTGATGACGTAGGTAACCCTACAATAAAGTCAATGGATATAATATCCCATTTCCATTCAAGAATGAGATGTGGCTGCAATAATCCAACGGGATGTTAATGCTCAACTTTAACTCGCTAGCATTCAAGACATCTTGATACATAATCAGCAATATCACGTTTCATACCAAGCCAAAAATATAATTGCCATAGATCAACATGCATTTTATTAACACCTGGATGAGTTGAGTACGGAGCTCAATGAGCTTCAGTCATAATTAATGTATGAAGACCCTCAAAATGTGGTACATAGATACGACCTAAATGTCGTAATATACCATCCGGTTCTAGGACATACCCTGCAAATTGACCTTCCAAAGGTCTACCAGATTCAATCTCTGACTTTACTTCTTGATATAATCTATCAATAGGAAGTGCTGCTAATATTTGACCTCTCAAATCTACTTCAAGAGTAGTAGCAGAAATCTCATGTCTACGACGACTAAGAGCGTCAGCCACTATGTTCTCCTTTCCATGAACATATCTCACTTCAAAATCGTACTCACACAAGAACTCCATCCATCGTCTTTGCCTAGCATTCAAGTTAGGTTGCGTAAAAATGTATTGTAGACTACGGTGATCAGTATGAAGTTCGAAATGATGACCTAATAAAAAATGCCTCCATCGAACTAATGCATGCACTACTGCAGCTAGTTCTAAATCATGAGTGGGATAGTTTAATTCGTGATCTTTGAGTTTGCGAGACTCATAAGCAATCACATGCCCATCTTGCATCAGAACTGCTCCCAAGCCCTCTAAGGATGCATCCGTGCATACTACAAAATCCTTTGTAGGATCAGGAACAATCAGTATAGGCGCATTAGTCAACTTTTCTTTAAGTGTCTGAAAAGCCAACTGACACTGCTCTGTCCAAACAAACTTCTTCCCTTTTCTCTGAAGAGAAGTAATAGGATAACCAATTCTAGAAAATCCCTCAACAAACCGCCTATAGTAACCAGCTAGACCCATAAAACTACGCACTTCACCTACATTAGTAGGCGTGGGCCAATCTACAATAGCTTAAATCTTTGAAGGATCCACAACAATACCTTTTCCAGAAATCACATGTCCAAGGTATTTTACTTCAGTTTGAAAGAAGTCACACTTCTTCAGGTTCGCATACAATTGATTTTCCCTTAAACATTGCAACACCTGACTCAAGTGTTCTTCATGTTCCTTCATGTTCCTCGAATAGATCAAAATATCATCGAGAAATACAAGGACAAAGTGATCAAGGCATGTACGAAATACACCATTCATTAAACTCATGAATACTGATGGTGCGTTCGTTAACCCAAATGGTACTACTGTGAATTCGTAATGCCCATAACGAGTTCAAAAAGCAGTTTTATGAATGTCTGCTTCAGCAATTTGCAATTGATGATAACCAGATTTCAAATCGATTTTAGAGAACACATTAGCTCCCTTAATTTGATTGAAAAGATCATCGATTCTAGGTAAAGGATATCGATTCTTAATCGTAACCTTGTTCAATTGACGATAGTCAATGCACAGCCTAAGTGATCCGTCCTTCTTCTTTACGAAGATAATGGGTGCTCCCCAAGGGGAAACACTTGGACGAATAAAACCTTTTTCTAATAGTTCCTCTAACTGAATACGAAGTTCCTCTAACTCCTGAGTCGTCATTCTATAAGGAGCTCTAGATATAGGCTCAGCTCCAGGAACTAGGTCAACTCTAAAGTCAATATCTCTCTTTGGTGGCATTCTAGGTATATCATCTGGAAACACGTCAGTGAATTCTCTAAGAATAGGATGATCATCAAGAGATACCTCTCGACTCTCACCTTCTTCCAGATTAGTAACTATTGTTGCAAACAGTTGACATCCCTGATGAAGACATCTCTTTAATTGCATAGCAGATATCATCCGCAAAGAGATAGGTCTTTGAACACCTATAATTTCCACTTTCGCACCTAAATCATTAATGCAACTAACTGTCTTAAATCGATAGTCAATCACAGCATGATAAGATGCTATCCAATCCATACCTAGAACTATATCATATGATCCTAAAGGTGTAACATATAAATCTACTGAAGTAGTTAACGTACCAATTTTAAGTTCACAATTATGTACTAAGTTCTCTACTACTACTTTCACCCTTGAGGCAAATTCAACCTGCTACTTACCACCTTGCTTTACCGCCACAAGACCACAACGGTCTACGATGGTTGGTGAAATAAAGGAGTCGGTAGCTCTGGAATAAAAAAGAATGGAAACACTAACACCATGTAACTTACCTGAAGTCTCGACCACTGTGTTCTGGTGATCGGCTTGGCAGTCGTTAACTGCAGCATATACTGTATATGATCATCCTGCATCACCCACTGTAGGCTCTGAAACTATAGGTCGAGGCCCAAAACTAGTAGAACCTCTCATCTGACACTGCCTAGCAATGTGTCCTTTCTATCCACATGAGTAACAACTTGTGCCTCTACCGAATCCTCTGCCACCTGAAGGTGCATTGGATTGCTGGAAACTACCTCTGCTGACAATAGACTGAGCACTCTGCGCAGGCTGATCCTGCCTATTACGCTTGTTGCGCCACCAGTTGCGACCCTTTCCTGTTTGTGGACTATTACCTTGTTGTGGTTGTGGACTATTATTCTTTTGAGGTGTACGTTGTTGTTGTTGCTGCCCACCCTTTGAGGGTGTCTGTTGGTTCCTAGAGGAACCCCCTATCTGTGCCTGTCCACCCCGTGGACTAAAACCTGCTGCAGGAGCACTGCCAATCTGCACTCTTGTGTGACCACCTAACGCCATAACAAGGTTCTCTTCCACTATGTGAGCCTTCTCCATTGCAACTTCCATAGTCTTTGGCTCAAAGACTCGGACACCACCACTAATGCGGGCATTTAAACCCCTGATGAAGTGTTGTACTAGCATAGGCTCATCGTCGCCAATACCAGCATACTGCTTAAGTTCATAGAATCTACGTTCATATTGCTCAACAGAAAGAGCCAACTGACGTAGATCATGGAACTCGTCAGCCCGTCGCTGCCTCCAGTGTTCTGATAGGAACCGTGCTCTAAACCTCTCTAGGAACATCTCCCAAGACACTGACCTAATATCTAAGTGGAGCTTCTACTCCTCCAGGCACCACCAAGTAGAGGCTAATCCTCTCAGATGCATAATAGCGCATCTCGCACGGGTATTGCTATCGTAGGGATGCATGGAAAAACATCTACCCAAATCCAGTAGCCAGGTCTCAGCCTCTAATCCACCTCTTGTACCATCAAAGGTAGGAGGGCGTGCCCTCAGTAAATCCCTCATGTGTCCTGCAGTAATAGCATCCTGATGTACTGTATCATCTACTCTCCCAGGAGATCTATCTCTCTCTCTGACAACCTCCTGCTCAACTTCCTGTCTAGGTCCAAGTCGAGCTAGGACCTCCTCTAATAAAGGACGTATCTGTGAACCCTCTACTCTTGACTGTTCAGGATTCTGTCCCTCATTCCTCTGATCCAACTGTTCTGCATGATCACTGTGATGAGGGCTCAGAGGGGGAGTAACCTGAGGGATTGGCCCTCGGCCTCCACCTCGACCTCTACCACGACCTCTTCCACCTTGCCTAGGCATGTTCCTACACATAACAATAACGAGTCTTAGATACTAATCAACCAAGGCTAACAGATAGCGACACTACGTACTAGGTCAACCTAATGGGCTCGCGATTACCCAGAGCGTCCAATGTTTGTAACCTTGGCTCTGATACCAATCTGTAATGCCCCGTCATAATAACCTAAGGAATGTTACAATTGTGTTATAAAGGTGCAATAATTTTTTTTTAAAGTATAATTATTAAGTTAATTAGTTGCATACATTCATTAAGTTACGCGACGTTACACTACTTTGAGTTTCCATAGACGACTTTAGTATTTCGCATTGCTTATAATTAATTAACATAAACATTAAAGATAAACATTGCATAACATTTGAAATACCATTCAAGATAACATAAAGTACAAATACGTTTCCTTACATTGCATTTGATAAAATAATACAATACTCATCCATCTGATGAGGTAGTTCAATAATAATTACATTTTACAATGTTCACCTCATATACAATTGAGGGATGTTTTACAATACAAGTTTTCAAATAGTGCAATAAAGAAAGTACATCTGTTTCCAAGTACGAGCTCTCCATCCATGAAGCTCTCGATGCCATGATCATAAACTGGGGACCCAACGGAGTAAGGTGCATGTTCCACCCAACCATGTGGTACCCGTAGGTCCACCCCCTGTGCTAGGAGATAGTAATATAGTTACCTAGACATAATCTACTAACCCTAGACACAAGTACCAAAACTGATTGATGGTTACATTGCTTCCAGATTTAAGACAATCGAATATACTAAGTACACAAGGTTAACTGTTATTTTAGGTGGAGTGTCATCACAATATTGCAAAGGTTACCCTGGTGTTTCTTCCTAGGTTCCGGCCCCCAACTTGGGTTACCCTGGTAACCTCTTACGAAACCCGGCCCCTATTGCATACTATTGCGGAATCGAATGTCTTTTGAAGAAACAAGACATCGAATTGCCATTCCAGGCCTTCTCATCTTATACTCAAGATTGAACTAGCTCAAGAGTCCATAAGTGAGGCATAATACTCTTGTTAAGAATTTTAATCTAACTACTGTGTTATTTAGTTATCACTAACTTACTAACTCTTTGTAAGTTACCCTGACACCACTTTGTGTGTCGGCCCTCACAAAAAGCCACTCCCCTAAACATAACAAAGGAATCTAAGTTTTCCTGACTAAGGCAACAGGGTGTACATACATACAACATACAATTTTACACTTTTCATAACGAACATCAATAACTATGTTCAGAAAATCAGGTATTTAAACACCATACTAATTCCATGTACACATCCTTAGCCAGCACAAGAATTTAACTTAACAATCCCAATTCCCACATTTAACAATTTGTCTGGAAGATTTGTACATTTATGACAATTCCCAATTTTCCCAACAAGAAATTACGAAATAAGGCAAATAGAAAATAAATGTCTACTATTCGGATTTACTAAATCCATTCATTCAATAGAATCAACAAGAATTATAGCAACTTAAATACAATTCTTTTCTCAAACAATAAAGGAAATATCATTAAATTCTAATTTTAACTTTCACAACTACACTTATCAATGTCTATCAAATTTCCTTTTTACATCTTTTCTATTATATATCCAACTGATGTTGTTCCTATCCTATATATTTATACACAACCAAATTTTATTCCATTACAAAAATAAATGTGAGTTAAATAATTTATTAAATAATACAAATAATACATATATATATATATTTATATATACATATACATATACTCACACACACACGCATATATATATATATATTTATATATTAAATATTATTAAATATAATGTAAACCCTAAATCGAAATCTCATATTCGAAATATTGCATGTTCTGTATTTCTGTTTTACACATATACAGTCGCACATTTTACAGCCTCGGCTGTGTTTACAGAGGACACAGCCCGCAGCTGTGTATACAGCCCTCCCCGTATGGGGAGGCGGCTGTGAGACAGCCGCCGTTGCTTGTGAGGGCAGCTCTGGCTGCCTCCACAGTCGTCGCCCCTTATGGGGGCAGCTGTGGGGTAGCCCCGTGACCCCCATACAATATTTATATTAAAAACAACAAAAATCACAGCGATTTCATCACAGTTAAAGCATGCGGAAATTAATTCCATTTTTTTAAAAAATAAATCCGAAACCCTCAACACGCCTATTCGGCGATTTCAGAATTTTGAAACCAGGAAATAATAACTAAGAAATAATTCGCTTGTACGGCGATTTTGAAAAATATTAATTTCATAATTAAATTTCATAACCATATATATTAATATATATATATATATAAAATTAACTAACTAGATTTAACATATACAGACAATTTTTTTTTATTTTTTTATTTTTTTTTCTGGTAAAACTTTCTACAGGGAATAGAGAAAATAATTATATTTTGTACAATCCATTCTTAAATAATAGTTCATCAACAAAAATATTTTCTACAAGCAATTGCCAAGAAAATGGGTTTTAAACAAACAATTTCTTTTCAAAAACAAACAAACTAAAATTACAAGAAAAATACCTGTTTCCTGTGTTTGTGAAGATCTAGTTGTTGGAGAGAATCTTCTACCTGTAGAATGCAATCCTCTAAATCTTCTTCAAAGCACCAAATACAAAGAAAGCTATAACTAGCCACAAAGATCCTCCAAGCAAAGGGATCTTCCACAAATATACAACCAAACAGAGGAAGTAACAACTTCTTTTAAAATTGATTTTTACACAGCAAATTATTTTTCATTTCTCGTGAAGAAAACTGATAACCCCCCTATTTGTCCAGATCCCAGATAATATCCGTGAACAACCTTAACCAAAAATCATAAATGCACTGGCACACTTGTCGAGAAGTACAAAATATCTTCTCAACAACTTCTCGGCAATCTTGCCTTTCAAGATTTGCATGATTTAATTAATTTATTTAAAATTAACAATTTTAAATTGCAAATATATTTAATAATAAAATATGCCATTCCAAATAATATTTAAATTTCAATAAATCTATACACACACAATTTAAAACAATTTTAATTTAATTAATTAATTAATTTAATTAAATAAATTTAATCTTAATGATCAAATCATTTAACCAAACAAACTAATTAATTAATTAAATAAAAGTAAATCTTATTTTTCCAACAATTAAAAATTAATTGCAATAACAATATTTAAAAAAAAATATTAAACTATCATTAAAATTGACAAATTTACCTTTCAAGCAATTAGTCCAACAGAAAAAGACAAGACAATCTATGACTCTAAACTAAAACAGACAATGTACTATGACCGGGTTATAGACTAGACTAGGATGAACCAAACTACTACCTCCCAATCAACATATCCGTTGAGTCTTGACACGCTCAGACCTGAGTAACCAGGTGGAGTCGGTGTCATGTACCTGCAATCCTGCAACCAAGCAATAACATGCATATATATATATATATATATATAAACCATTGTACAGGCACACCGTGCGGAGAAAATCACGGACATCACAGGGCACTCGCAAGCGAGTGATGCGATTCTGTTCTCCACACCAATACACATCACATTAGACTGACGAATTAATAAACAGTTAGTCCATCATAAACATGTACATAGCAATAATCATCTGAAGTAAAACATCTACGCTATCTCAAAGCATATCAGAAATCAAATATCACCATACAATATATCATCATGTCACAGAGTAAAACCACTGTCGCTCAAAACCAGCGATCAAAATATCCAAACAAAGTACCATAGTCTAACAGTGTGAAAACATATCAGCAGAAAACATAAGCATAAATGGAGGGGTACTACACTATACTTTTCTTGAAACCAATAAAATATTTTCATTGAAAAATTAAACCTATTTTCAAACCAATAAAATATTTTCATTGGCAAATTAAACTTGTTTTTAAACTAATGAGATATTTTTAAGGAAAATTAAATTTGTATGAAAACCAATAATATATTTTCATTGGAAAATTAAACCTATGTTGAAACCAATAAAATATTTTCGTTGGTGAATTAAACTTGTACTCGAACCAATAAAATATTTTCATTGGTGAATTAAACATGTTTTCGAACCAATACGATATTTTTGTTAGCATATTAAACTTGTATTCAAAGTAATAAAATATTTTTGTGGCGAATTAAACTTGTATGCAAATAAAAATCATAGTCTGGGTGGCGAAAATATCAAAATTATAATGATTAAGTTAGAGAATTTATTAGTTAGCTAAATTATAGTCTATCTACTAGGTTTCCTTAGAAAAAAATGTCTTTCTTAGCAAGTTCTTGAAGGTGATTATCCACATTATTTGTTCATTTTTTATAGCTTTTAAATGTCATGGAAAGCCTATTTTTTGATCATAGGATCTAAATATAATATTGTATTTTATTCTAATATGTGTGCTCATAATTATATTTAAAAAAAATTGGTATGGGCTATGTGCATATGATGAAGGCCACAATCACTATTAAGTGCCAACATGGGGTAACTTGTGTATGATTGAATGTTGTTAGTAGTGGGTCCATTCAATATACTCAATATAATGGTGAATGAGTAGTTTATATTTACAACCATGTTAAAATAGGTGACATGCCTCATTCATATTATAAATACAAAAATTGAATAAGGATAAAGTTATATTTGTTTCATATTTGACCTTCATTATTAGCAAAATATTTTAAAACTCATGAGACACTTGGTGACACGTGTGTGATTATTATTGGTTAGAGAACTAGTTCATAGATCTTCTAAGATGTTTGAATATGGAGTGGTGAATGGTTGAGTGCCACATGGGTCCAAGGTGGTGTATTTTTTAGGCCCAATATTACCTTCTTGGTAGAGAGTTCAATTATATTCTAGCCATTTAATAACAACTAATGCATGATGTCTATTTCTTATTTAGAAATTTAAAAAATGCCCTATTAATACTAACTCTTGTGTTGTCATTTTTCTTACTCCTATTAATGTTTTGGTGTCTTTATGGTGATAATTCAATCGAGAAAATATAATAAATTTTTCATTATGTTCTAACTTCACTTGTCTCTGTAATTTATGCTTCTATCTTTATTGTTTCCCTTATGTCAAGTTTCCATATGTGACCAAGATTCAAAGCTCCTTCTACAATGCCTTGGTTAAATAGCAAAAATCCTTTGTTAACCTTGTGTATTTATTTCTATTTTGACAATGACTTATTATTGTAAGTACCTCATCACTTTCCACATTATTTTTCAAAGTTGAACACTTGCATAATAATTTATTGAACAAATTTAGTACTATTAATAGGGAAATTTGGATAAAGGTGGATTAAATGAACTCAAAACAATATGAAATCAAATCAATAACCCAATTCAAATTACCAACAAGTCATAATCTCAATAGAGTGTGTGCAATATTCAAATAAAAGCAATCAAAGAGAATATAAATAAAATCTAATCTAATCTACTTTACCTCCATTGAAAATTCCTAGCTTTACTCCATTATAAAATACAAGATTATGTTTTTTTTAGTATGATATGTGGATTGCTCATAAACTTAGCATGACCTTGTTAAGAAAAAGTGAGATGAAAATTGAGTATAGTTTGGTTGCCAATTTAAGGAGGGATTGAATGATCAAAAGATATTTATTTTATAGGTTTCAGGGATATTTGATCAACGGTGTGATGTGAAATGAGAAAAATGGATGAGGATTGATGAGAGATCAAGATGATAATGCGTGAGTTTGCATGGAGAGATGAGGGGAAGTTCAATCCACTCACCAAATTTAACAACTTGATCACTAAATATAGAGTTCACTAAATTTAGCTTTAAAAGAATAAAGATAGAAAATGATATAATTAGCAAATAAATAAAATAGTGATTTTATTTATTTTTAGAGGAATGTGCAAACTAAACAAATTAAATAATTTATTTAATTTTAGAAGAACAATTAGTTAATTAAATAATATAATAGTGTGTAGTTTTTGGTTTTAACTGTGTGATTTTTTTCTTTGATGTTTTGGATCAAACTCCATGATCCATCATCAGGAAGATAGCAAGAGAGGAGAGAAAAAATAGATATATTAAAATATGTTGCACATTCTTATATTTAATTATTTTCATATAAGTTTTAATTTTTCACGTACACAATATATATACTCAAACCATATATATATCGTATATTCATTTTTTTCTCTATCTTTTTTCTTTCACTTTATTATTCTTTAGTTTTAATTTTTTGTCATGTCTCTTCTTATTAAACATTTATTATTATTGTGTTATTATAATTCATAATTAAATAATTTTTTTTATCCTTCTTTCATTGTCTTCTTTGTTCTCACACCTAACAACCCCCCACCTCCTTCAACTTTTATCTTGCTTGGTCTGCTAACAATCATCCAATTATTCTCTCTTGTCTTGCTATCTTCTCCATGATGGATCATGGAGTTTGATCCAAAACATTGAGTAAAAGAAAAAAATCACAGTCAAAACCAGAAACTACACACTATAATATTATGGATTATGAAAATCTTTTCCATTAATTAAATAATAAAAAATATTTAATTATGTGGATGAAGAGGATGCACGATTTTAATTAAATAATTATAAATTATTTAATTATGAGAATGGAAGAATAATTGGAAATATATTAAATAATTAAAAATTACTCAATTAAAGTGGATGAGGGAAAATAATTATTTAATTAAATAATTAAAAAACTATTTAATTAAAGGTGATGAAGGAAAATTATGAAATAATTAAAAATGATTCAATTAATAGAAAATGGGTTAGTTTAATCAAATAATTAAAAAATATTTAATTGATAGTGATGAAAGGGGTGATGAGTAATGATGATGAGAAATAATGATTTAGAATAATAAACAAAAAGTTTTCCAACTTTTGGTATCTAACATTTGTAGGTAACATGGGGAACCAACAACTTACTTTATAACTAGTTAAACTAATCCAAATATGTATTCATTTGTGGAATACATACAAGCTATCCATTCAGGCTTAGGAGAGATAAATATATACAAGGATCAACTAATTTAATGCACAATCAATTACTATTGTCAAAGTCTTGAATTATATAGTATCTCAAATATTTGAAATGTTGCATGTATTATTGCATTAAATAAATATCAATCATTGGATTTCATATGTATCATATGCATTTAAAAAACATATTAGTTATATGCTAGAAATCCACTATGGTGGTTAGACATATATCTAGGAAAGAGCACAATTCCATTCAAAAGGCTCTAAGTATCTTATAGAACCATCCATGCATTGAGATGGGAAAATATTATTAATAAGTTATATGGTGTTACATATATCATGTGATAATATTGATAAGGTATTATGTATTTATATAGTTTATTAGTGCAAAGCCATTTAAACTTTAGTTGGAATATACCTTTACATGCTCAAACAAGACATGTTAGAAGAAATTACATTTAATTCTCATTGATCTGCTGACCCTTTAGACATCAAACCTCTATCACACCTTTGAAACACATTTTACATCACACTTTTGACATCAATGACAACATATGTTCAACACCCTCTCCTATAAGAAGGGATGAGTGACCCACTGCTAAATTTTCTTCACCTATTAGGAATCTCTCTTCTTTAGAAAAAGAGAGATGACCTACCTCCTTAGAGAGGATTTTTTGACCAATCCTACTTAGGGGGTTCCTTCAACAACATGCTCTCCATGATAAAGAGTGGATGAGGGAACCTTGAAACTAGGAGAAATATTCTTAGGAGAAGGTTGTGGTCTCTATTTTGTACAAAGTGAGGAGAGATTAGGAATTCCTTGTCAAATATTATTCTTTCCAACTTAAGAGGTTGATGCCAAGTCTTGAATCAAAGATGATGTTTATAGACAATGGAGGGGATTCAAAAGATTCAAGTAGTATCCGTTGGTGTAAATAGGTAATTTTCCTAACTAGTTATTAGTGGGATCCTATTTACATGTTAAGTCCACTTAGGTCCTAGGCATATTTAAGTTGTTTAGATAAGATTTTATATTTTTATCTCTTATTAAATATTAGAGTCCTAGGTCATTTAATGATGGCTCACGTCATTTAATGCTTTGGAATTTGGTACTTCATCACACCTTGTCTATATAAACATGGTCATTGTACACTTTTATATGATATATCATCATCATATTTGGTAGATCTTAGAGTTTTAGTAACTAATGTATTTGCATTTAAGAAACCTTCACTGCATCAAAAACATTTCTCCAATACATCCTTGCATATCCACTTTTTCTAAAATCCACTTATGCTTTTTTAATCTCCTTTGAAAGACCTACAATCATGATAAAATGATCCCACCATTTTTTGAAACAAGACTTTCTATGATTCCCAAATCCTCCCATTACTTTGAGTTTTTGTCACCATAGGGAGGGGATATTTCATTATTCTATTTTACATTACTGAATATTTGGGTGTAGTAACAAACCTCTTCTCTATATTTCATGATCAATATCAATCTAATTTGAAAGCCTTAGGCTTTGGAAGGAAGGATTTTCTCTCTATTCAATATTTGTTCCTCCTAGAAACCTTGGAAATTTTAAATGAATAATATCCCTTCTTTAATATCTAACTATCAAAGAAGTTATTTTCCTGCATAGATCTAGATGTGGGTTGCCTCCAAGAAGATCCTTCATTGTGAAATGAGGAAAATAATGTCCTTGTACTAGATGGGTCCCTCCTAACCCTAGGTCAGATGTATTTTTTGAGGAAAAATGGGTGAGCCTCCAATTTGGTACCAGTAAATCTTTATTAACCATATCACCCTAGGTCCTTTTTTGGAGACTGTGCTTCTATAGATGCTTGTTTGAGTCCTCTGTAGGGTATCAATAACTTGATTCCATCCATTAATTTATTTATCATAATAAATTTCTTTTAAATATGGTAATAACTTTTATTTATCTTACCATATTTAAACTAGATATTTCTATACAATAGGTAGTAAATCTACAAAATACTATATAATTATTAAAAATGATCAATGCACATTAAAAGTATCATTAATTATAGTCTTTATTATTCCTACATCAATAATAAATCAATTAATTATTATTTTTAATGGCTATATTGATGAAGATATACAATGTTGAATATGGGTGATATACTGAGTGATTACAATAACTTCACCTTATAGGTGTTCCCTAAATCAACCTTCTGAGAATTGTAGATGGACCAAAATTCCTCATCTTTAGCTTGTTATATATGCCCAATAAATATATTTCCTTCCTAATATATACCATGAATTCATCCCCAATAGAAAACTATTTGTGTCTCCTCTTTTCATGTACTAGCTATTCTTTATATTCGTTGTTTATAGTTTCCAAGAATTCCTTTACCTAATTATGTATTGTCTCCATGTACCCTACAAATTACTCTACCTCTCTTCATTTTCTTCCTTACTGGTGTCTCTAAGTTCTATAACTCCTCGAGGTGGTAATCTAGTCACAAATTTGAATGTTTTCTTCCCTGTACTTCTATCCATTGAGATCTTGTATGTAAATTCTTCTTGCAATATAATTATTCCCATTTTATTGGATTATCTCCCACTATAGATTGCAACAAATTACACAAAATCATGTTTAGCACCTTTTTTTGTCTATCATTATGTAGGTGGAATGCTAAACTAAATTTTATGCCAGTCTTCATCTTCTTCCATAATGGTTTCCAAAAGTATCTTGTGAAACTTGTGTCCTTGTTAGAGACTATAGTTCATGATAATCCATTCAATCTCACATTCTCCTTGAAAAATAGGTCAACAACTTGTATAACATAATTGGTCTTCTTACAAGGAATGAAATGTGCCATTTAAGAAAATCTATCTATTACCAAAAATATAATCATGTTCCATTTGTGTCCTTGGTAGTCCCAATATGAATTCCATGTTGATATCCTCCCCAGGTCTCTCTGAAATTGTCAAAGGTTGATACAATCTAATATTTTGACCATCCCCTTGGAAATTTGACAAGTCCCACACCCTTGAAAAAAATTCCTTATGTCCAAGTTTTATATTTGAGGCCAAAAATAATATCCACTTACCAAAGCCACGGTCTTATCAATGCAATGTGTCCTAATCTGCCACTATGTTTTTCCTTGATCAAATTCTCCCTTATTGAGTTCCTAGGAATGCAAAAAAGACCCCCTTTGAATAACATACCATCTTGAATGAAATGATCCAACCACTTACTCCTATCTATTACAATTGGCTCCCTACTTTCTTTCCAAGATTCAAAAAAATATAGGTCATCTTCATACATTGGTTTGAGATCTTCAAATCCCATCACTTGTATCCTCATTTCTATAAATAGGTTTCACCTTCTACTCAACACATCTACAAATGTTTGATTTTTCACTTCTATGATTCAACACAAATGTATATCTCTACATGAAATATAACTAACACATGTGCCTCTTATTTAAACTACCTTAGCTATTCAAATACTATATAGTGCCTGATGGTCCATGTACACCACAAATTCCTTTGGTAACATATAATGCACCCATTTCTTCAAGGATTATATTATGACATATAACTCTGATCATAGAATAAATATATCTTCCTTGCATCATTCAATTTATCATTAAAATATGCTATTGGTCAACTTTCTTAACTCAAAACTTCTCCTATTGCACTTCCACTAGCATCACAACAACTTGAAATAATTTGTCAAAAATTATGTAGCACTAACATTGGTTGCTCTATTTGTAAGGAAAATCAGATGTGGAAACAATTCTCCTAACGTCAATACCTCAGAGAAGAATGTAGATATATACTTTTAATTTTTCCAATTACAGTTCAACTAAGATTCACTATGAAGTAAATAACATAAACAGAGTATTTGACAATCACACAGGAACACCAGATATACATGGGAAAACCCTTATGAGAGAAAAACCCACCACACCAAGAGAAATCACTTTGTATTATAGTAATAAAGATTACATAAAAATGTAAGACTTATCTTTCTAGTGTATGTTTACAGTAGCATTCACCATGAACAATCTTGTACAGGAACCTTCAAGTTACAGTCTTTACAGATTAGATTAAATTTACTGATCATACAATCACCCAACAATCCGTCGATCCAACCAACCAATTAAACTCTGCAATCACCAAGTATATCCATGGCGTTCCTTGTCTGTCAAACTTCCTCACAGAACCGTCTCAACTGATTGTCTTCCAACTATTCAGATTCAGCTTCTCCTATTGGTCCACAAGACTCCACATAGGACGGTCAAACTGTCAACAGAATTCGCACTATGTTGGCATCTTGTGAGACACTAACAGTGTCTCGCCGATGCCAGATAACCTTCATATCGATGTCACCAAGAGATATTGTTATCACAAAGATGTTCTATCGAGCTTTCAGTGTTACACCGAAACAACAAGCAGTCGCCCAGACCTATCGCTTTCACCAAGAGATCATAGCGAGTCACCAAAGGTTATACCGAAGTCACAAGTCATATCGAGCTCCACAGAATAGTCGGCAAGACATACCACTCGCCAAGAGGTTTCATCGAGCAACATCAGGATACACCGAAAGCATACAACTATTGGCAAAACCTATCACCATCAACAAGACCTATGCCAAAGAACCCTCATCATCAGTGAGACTTACATCGTTCGCCAGGACTTCTTCCTGAACCATTTGGGTTACCCCGATAGCCATCGGCTGTCGGCAAGACATCCATTAGTCGCTAAGAGATCTCCTCGAGATCCTTTATGTTACATCGAACACCGAACGGTCGGCAAGACTTAACAATCTCGCCAAGACCTTTCCCTGATCGCTCTGAGTTACTTCGATGATCGTTTGGATGTGTCCCCGTCGGCGTGACCTTCACTGTTTGCTAAGACTTCTCACCGAACCCACATAGGTTATCCCGAAGCTCGTAGTCGCCATGAGTCTCCCCGATACACGATTGAATGGCCTGTCAGCCAAAGAACTCCACGTGATAAGAGGTCATAGCGAATACACTATGTCACAGTGAAGGCTCCAAAGAATAAGCGTTTGGAAAGACTTATGCAAGGTCATAGCGACCTATTCAAAACAGAATGTACCAAAGCTGCTAGTCGGCCAGACATGATAGATGTCATATCGACTTTGCTCCAATGGAGGTTTCAGCCTGTGATGTTTGAGGCACATATTTCCAACAATCTCCCACTTGACGAAGATCACATAGGAACCTCCAGAGCACAACATAACTTACTGAAAAACATGGGCACTAAGGCCCATCGAACTGGCACACCACCTGAACTTGTCTGTGCTCACTGGCTTCATCAATGAATCTACAACATTCTCTAGAGTATCAACCTTTTCCAAACTGACCTTTCCATCCTCCACCATATCTCGTACAAAGTGGTACTGTACATCAATATGTTTCGTCTTGGAATGGAAAGTTGGATTCTTTGCCAGAAAAATTACACTCTGACTGTCACAGAAAATAGTTATTTCCCCTGCATCAAAACCAATGTTAGAACACAAACGTTTCAACCAAACTGCTTCTTTACAAGCATGAGTAGCTGCCATGTATTCAACCTCCGTAGTGGACAAAGCGACTACAGCCTGCCGCTTACTCATCCAACTCACTGCACCACCATTCAACATGAAAATGTAACCACTGGTGGACCTCCTGTTGTCAATGTCCCCTGCCCAATTAGAATCTACATATCCACGAATGCTGAGAGTCCTCTGTGATTCAACCAAATTCCCATGGTAACACAAAGTAAAATCTGAAGTGCCCTTCAAATATCTAAACACTCTTCACAACATCCCAATGCGTTCTTCCTGGATTAGCCATAAATCGACTAAGAACTCCCACTGCTTGGGAAATGTCTGGCCTTGTACAAACCATTGCATATATGAGACTGCCAACTGCACTAGCATATGGTACACTGGTCATGTCCTCCATCTCAGTAAGAGATTTTGGACAGTCCTCAACAGATAGCTTCGTTCCCTGCATGACTGGAACCACTAGCTGTTTGCAATCATTCATACAAAATCTCTCAAGAACAGTCCTGATATACTTACTCTGACTGAGCCATAGTTTTCTATTCTTCCTATCCCTAGTTATTTCCATCCCCAAAATATACCTTGCTGCACCAAGATCTTTCATTTTGAACTTATCGACAAGAGACTTAAGATCATAAATCATTAGCTTACTATTGCCTATGAACAACATATCATCAACATAGAGAGCAATAACAAATACTTGATCACTTTCAGCTTTATAATATATGCAGTGATCAGATTTTGATCTCACAAATCCCAAAGACAATACAAAAGTATCAAATTTATGGTACCACATTCTAGGTGATTTCTTTAACCCATACAAAGACTTCTTTAATTTGCATACTAGTTTTTCTTTACCTTTCTCAACAAAGTGCTCAGCTGGGACATATAGATTTCTTCTTCAAGATCACCATGAAGAAATGTTGTCTTCACATCCATCTGTTTGACCTCTAAGTCATACGCTGCAAGTGACAAAAGAAATCTAATAGATGTCAGCTTTGCTACAGGAGAAAATATCTCCCCATAATCAATTCCCTCTACATGGGAATAACCCTTTGCAACCAGTCTCACCTTGTACTTTTCTACACTGCCATCCAGACCAATTTTCTTCTTAAATACCCATTTGCAGCCAACAACCTTTCTGCCTTTAGGCAAGGGCACCAAACTCCAAGTTTCATTCTTTTCTAATGATGCCATCTCTTCATTCATGGCTTCCAACTAAGAGTCTGAATAAGACATTTTAAATGCCTCCTTTACAGTCCTAGGCTCATCAGTGCTAGAAATTAAAGCATAGGCACAAGTAGAATCAATCAATGAGAACCCATACCTATCTGGTTGATTTCTTTCATGGGTTGACCTCCTCACTTGTTGAGGCTGAGGTTCTTCTTCTTCAGAACTTTCAGAACTGCTTGAGCTCTCCTCAGTTTCAGGTACATTTTGAATTTTCAATTCCTCTTTCTCTAGTGTAGGAGGAATTAATGCTACATCCTTATTATTTTTTGACTTTGTCTCTGACTGCAGATCCAAAGAGGAAGGTTTCAGCTCATGGAAGATTACACTTCTGTTGTATACAACCTTCCTTTTATCAGGATTCCAAAGCTTGTATCCTTTTATGACAACACTATAGCCAATAAAAATACATTTGACAACCTTGTTCTCCAATTTAGATCTTTTCACATCAGGCACATGAGCATATGCCTCACAGCCAAAAACATGAACATGTCTAAGAGAGGGCTTCTTACCAGACCACGCTTCCAAAGGTGTTTTCTCAATAAGAGCAGAATTTGGAGAACGATTAATTAGGTAACATGCAGTAGATATAGCCTCAGCCCATAATTTCTCCTCCAAGCCAACAATACTGAGCATACTTCGTGCTCTCTCCATTACTATCCTATTGAACCTTTCTGCAACTCCATTCTGATGTGGAGTATAAGGTGTAGTCTCATATCTTTTAATTCCATGGTCTTTACAGTATCTTTCAAATTCATCAGAACAGAATTCACCGCCATTATCAATCCTTAAGCATTTTATTTTTCTACTAGTCTAATTTTCAACAAGATTTTTAAATTCCTTAAATCAACTGAACACTTCTGATTTACTTTTCAGAAAATAAACAAATGCTCTTCTTGAATAATCATCAATGAACGACACATAGTATCTTGATTTAGACAAAGAAGGAACATCCACTGGACCAAACACATCCAAATGAATATAATTTAGCAAATTGGAAGATTTATGAGGACTGGAATAAAATGAAACATGGTGTTGCTTTCCATATATACAGTGTTCACAGAATTCAAATTCAAGATTACAATCTTCAAGCCCCTCAACTAGGTTTTTATTCTTCAAGGTTTTAAAACCTTTTTCTCCTATGTGGCCTAACCTATGATGCCAAAGCATAGTATTCTCTGTAGGAAGTTTTACTTCCATAGAGTTTACATAATTAGGGATATTTCCCTCTTTACCTCCACGAGTATCTTTCAATGACTTTCCAGAGATACTGTTACATTGAACAACATGTGCATCCAGCTTGTACAAGGTACCAATTCGAGCACCTCTAGCCAACACCATTGAACTTCTAGTCATCTTGCAGCCATTTCCAAAGAACATGACTTGTACTCCAATATCATTCAACATACTTACATAAAGTAAGTTTCGAGCCAGACCTGGTATATGCATTACATTATTAATTCCCTTTACTTTGCCATTGGGGAATTGTATTCTGACTCTTCCATGGCAAACAATCTCTAAAGTTGAATCACTTGCCAAGTACACCTTTCCACCATCGTATTCTTCATACTTCATGAACCACTCTCTATAAGATGTCATGTGGAAAGATGCTCAAGAATCAGTCAGCCAGACATCATCTGATGCCTGAGTAGCCAAGGCTGCAATGAAGGTGTCACCATCACTATGAGAAGAACCATTATCGGAAGAGCCCTTCTTCTTCTTTTTCTCCTCTTTACAATCCTTTCGGACATGACCAGGTTGCCCACATTTCCAACACTTCACCTTGGAATTCTCGCCAGGAGACTTTGATCTCTGCTCTGATTTCGATTTAGACTTCTTGTCCTTCTTCTTTCCTTTCTCCTTTGACATTCCTTTGACAGCAAGAGCTTCCTTCGCCATCTCAGAAGATTTCCTTCTCATCTCTTCTAACAACAAAGATGCAACAACATCTTCCATCTTGAAATTTGATGTTGTACTCCCTATAGCCATCACCAGATGATCCCATGAGTCTGGAAAAGAACACAATAATAGCATACAACGATCCTCTTCTTCAGTCTTTACACCAACATGTCAATTGAGCAAGCAACATATTAAATGCGCTCAAATGAACAACTATAGACCCTCCTTCCTGCATTCTCAAAGAATATAGCTTCTTCCTCAGGAACAATTTATTCACCAAGGACTTCCCCTGATAAATAGATGCCAGTCTCTTCCACAAAGAAGAGGCAGTCTTCTCTTCATGCACATTCAGAAGTACTGAGTCTGCCAAACAAAGCCTTATCAACCCCTTAGACTTCCTATCTACAAGGTCCCAATATTCTTGCTTTATGCTTGTAGGTTTCACTCTAGCCACAACAATCCAAAGATCATGATCAACTAAAAGATCCTCCATCTTGAGTTTCCACAACTCAAAGTTACTACCGTTGAACTTCTTTATTTCAAACTTTCCAGACGTGCTAGCCATCTTAGCCTGTAAATAGAAATAACAAACTCTACAAGACTCCCACTGAACAAAATTGACTCAAAAAATCCAACGTACCCACAAGGATAACACAACTGGCCAGGCTCTGATACCACTTGTAAGGAAAATCAGATGCAGAAACAATTCTCCTAACGTCAATACCTCAGAGAAGAATGTAGATATACTTTTAATTTTTCCAATTACAGTTCAACTAAGATTCACTATGAAGTAAATAACAGAAACAAAGTATTTGAAAATCACACAGGAACACCAAATATACGTGGGAAAACCCTTACGAAAGAAAAACCCACCACACCAAGAGAAATCACTTTGTATTACAGTAATAAAGATTACATACAAATGTTAGACTTATCTTTATGGTGTCTGTTTACAGCAACATTCACCATGAACAATCTTGTACAAGAACCTTCAAGTTACAGTCTTTACAGTTTAGATTACATTTACTGATCATACAACCACCCAGCAATCCGTCAATCCAACCAACCAATTACAATCTGCAATCACCAAGTATATCCATGGCGTTCCATGTCTATTGAACTTCCTCACAAAACCGTCTCAACCAATTTTCTTCCAACTGTTCAGATTCGGCTCCTCCTATTGGTCCACGAGACTCCACATAGGACGGTCAAATTGTCAACATAATTTGCATTGTGTTGGCATCTCGGTGAGACACTAACAGTGTCTCGCTGATGCCACATAACCTTCATATCGATGTCACCAAGAGATATCGTTATCACCAAGATGTTATATCGAGCTTTCAGTGTTATGCTGAAACACCAAGCAGTCGCCCAAACCTATTGCTTTCGCCAGGAGATCATAGCGAGTCACCAAAGGTTATACCAAAGTCACAAGTCATATCGAGCTCCACAGAATATTCGGCAAGACATACCGCTCGCCAAGAGGTTTCATCGAGCAACATCAGGTTACACCAAAAGCATACAACTATCGGCAAAACCTATCACCATCGCCAAGACCTATGCTGAAGAACCCTCATCATCGACAAGACTTACATCGTTCGCCAAGACTTATTCCCGAACCATTTGGGTTACCCCGATAGCCATCGGCTATTGGGAAGACATCCATCAGTCGCTAAGAGATCTCCCCGAGATCCTTTGTGTTACACCGAACACCGAACGGTTGGCAAGACTTAACACTCTCACCATGACCTTTCCCTGATCGCTCTGAGTTACTCTGATGATCGTTTGGATGTGTCCCCATCGGCGTGACCTTCACTATTTGCTAAGACTTCTCACCAAACCCACATAGGTTATCCCGAACCCCGTAGTCGCCATGAGTCTCCCCGATACACGATTGAATGGCCTGTTGGCCAAAGAGCTCCACGCGATAAGAGGTCATAGCGAATACACTATGTCATAGCGAAGGCTCCAAAAAATAAGCATTCAGCAAGACTTCTGTAAGGTCACATCGACCTGTTCAAAACAGAATGTACCAAAGCTGCTAGTTGGCCAGACATGATAGATGTCATACCGACTTTGCTCCAATGGAGGTTTCAGCCTGTGATGTTTGAGGCACATATTTCCAACACTATTATATTTTTCTTTAGTAGTTTTATACTCTTATACGCCCTCAATGTCCACTTGAACTCCTTCCAATCTCCCCTCATTAGTTTTTTTAGCAATGTATAGAAGACACTAAATTTTTAATGAAATTCCTATAGAATCTTGCCAATCCATGAAAATATCTTATTTCTTTGACGTTTGATGATGTAGGCCATTCAAAAACTGATCTTACTTTCTTTGGATCCATCTTCAATCCTTCTACAAAAATAAAAAACCCAAATACAATAATTTTTTCCTCATGAAGCTACATTAATTTATGTTTATCAAAAAATATTATCTCAATCTCTCAAATACTTGCCTAATATGCTGCAAATGTTCTTATTTGGTATTAAAAAAAGTTCAAATATCATCTAAGTAAACAATAATGAACTTACCCACAAATTTCTTTAATATCTCATTCAACAGTCTCATAAATGTACTTGGTGCATTATTTAATCCAAAAGGCATGACTAACCACTCATACAAACTATCATTTTTCTTGAGTGCAATATTCCATTTATCACTCTCTCTAATCATAATTTGATGATACCCACTCTTCAGGTCAATATTTCTGAAATAATTTGCACCAGTAAAATAATACATAATGTCATGCATCCTTGGAAATGGGAATTGATATGTGATTGTGATCTTGTTGATAGATCTTGAATATACATACACATCCTCCATTATCCATTTTTCTTTCGTGGTAAAATTACTATACTACACACATGATTAAACTTTCTGTAATCAATCCTTTCCTTAAAAACTCCCGAACTTGTCTATTTAGCTATACATTTTGTATTGGTGCCATCCTATGCACCTCTTTGTTTGGAAAACTATCTTCTAGTGTTAGTTTCATCTAGTCTTTGATACTCTACACTAGTAGCAATCCTTTTGGTACATTCTCTGACATAATATCTTAGTACTCCATAAAAAATTCAATGACTTCCTTATACAATGGTTCTTCCTCATTTGTGGCGGTGTTATTATTTTTGCACCTTTTTGGAATCAAGGAAAAAAACATGTTCTCATGTCTCAATCCATCCAAAAAATTTCTTCCATCAACCAAATAGATTCTAGCATTACTGCACACTTCACTTTTTCTCTCTTCTTCTAAAGGTATAAGGATATGCCTTTTTCCATTTGAAGTCACATTGTAAGTATTCTTTCTTCTATCATGAACCACCTTACTATCATATTTCCATGGTCTTCCCAAAAATATCTAACAGTTATCCATTGGTATAATATCACACAACATTTCTTCATTATATATCCTTATAAAATCACCAAAACATCACTCACTTACTAGTATCTTATGTTCATCTTGAATCCATGAGATCCTATATGGGTTTGGATGTTTTATCCTCTTCAATTTCAACTTATTCACCATTTCATCATAAACAAAATTATCTATACTACCACTATCAATGATAACCTTACATCACTTACCTCTTGATTTATATTTTTTTTGAAAAATATTCTTTTTCTCTAGTTCATTAGGTGTTTATGTCTATAAAAAATCTCTCATTACCAATTATTCACCCTTCTTAGGTTTTCCTACTAAACTTGGTGATCCAATAGGTTCTTCCTTTGTATGCACTACCCTTGCATTATTATATACCCTTTTGCTAGCACTCTGTTAGTAGAATTCAAATGCCATATGCACTTCACTTCCACATTTGAAATCTAGGTTCCTCTAAATTTTATTTTATAAAATCCCTTGTCACCCCTCTGATATCTCTCATTGTTGTAGCATTGCAACTTCCTTTACCATTGTAGTAGAAAATCCTATAATTCATCTTTGAAAAATTATTGCCTCTTTTATCATTGTGATATGGAATTTATTCCTTGTTATGTTTCGTATGTGGCATTGCTTTATCACTTTGTGATCCACCTCTTTAGAATATTCCTCTACCTCTCTTCTTGTGTTAACATATTTTTTTAAAAATTTTCCTCAACTTTCAATGCAAACTGGTATGCTTCTTTAATAGCTGTCATCCTCAGCAAGGTCAATTCTTCTTGGATGCTTGTCCTTAGTCCATTGATGTACCAATTCCTCAATCCATTGATGTGCCAAGAAAAATTATCCTTGCTAATTTTACTATGTCGAGTTCTTATGACAAATATGAAATTCTTCAGTGTACTTTACCATATTTTTCTTTTTCCTTAGGCTTCACAATCTCTTCAATAGTGCAACCTCATAAGTGACAAGTATGAATTGATTCTTCAACTTTTTCACCATCCTATCCCACTTAATTATCCTTTCTCTTCCCCACCTATTTCAATCAAACTAAATTTCCTTCCACCAAATAGCAACACACCCTTTCATTGCAACCCTCACTCTATTTGGATATTCAATTTCTTCAAAATTAAAGTATTCTTCCATATCATTTATCAAATCAATCAAATCCTCAGGATTCAAATCTCCCTGAGCATATTTAGAAATCTCAATTCTAGGTCTTTTACCTATCTTGGAAATAGATTTCAACATTTTGATATGATTTGATCCATTGTCTTCTAGGATTTCTTCCTCTTAATCTACCATTTGAATTCCAAATTCATAATCACTCTCATCTTCATGTCTAAGATTTAGACCTATTTCCTATCATCTTCTACATCCAAACGAATCTTCGTTGTCCTAATCATATCTAACATTTGATCCATTCTACCATCAACATTGGCCATACTAGAAATTATCCTTAGTGACATCTTTCCTTAGATTTGGTGCAATTGTCTTAGATCAATGATATTTCTACAAGTTTACAACTACCTCACACTCAAAACTCTTTTGAAATACTTTCAAGTTGCCTCAAGTCAACAATTTGTTCACCCTTGGATCTATTAGAATTCTCTTTCAATTGGTTAAAGACTTACTTGGATACCACTTGAAAAAATTCACAGATGGAGGGTCTAGAGAGAGGAATATCCAACCGTGTAATTAGATTTAACACATCAAAAATATCATACAACAAAAATAAAACTTCTCTTTGATTCAATAACATATAACGCTTACAATGCTCATTGGTTTGATATATGTACCTGTTACATAATGTCTCACATACCACCAAATTCTTATTACTAGTGCACATCCAAGATGTAACAATAAATCTCATTATCCTCCTTATTATTTACCTACTATGAATACTTGATGGATTGACTTATTCTAACTTCCTAGCTTCCAAATGAATCCAATAAATTTTTATATATATCAATTCTAAGCTTTATAAATTATTTGTGTTTTACACAAGTTTCCCCAAAGCTATATGTATTACAAAACATGTAGGTTGTCCAAAGCTAATTTATGAAGCATTAGGAATTGGATAAACTCAATGAAATTATAATTGAAAATCCCCATTATCCTATATTGAATTTAGATATGTTGGGTTTGCAAGGCACACAAATGTTCTGCAAAATTTTCTTGTTGACTTGTACGCTAACTGTCTTGAGCTTTGATCTTTGATAGCGATAATTTTTTTATTTTGATCCAAATTTTTTGAGATTTAAGTTTGACATTCATGAGCTATTGTAGAACTCTAGTTATTTTTTGTGAGCCATAATGAGAAATTTAGGATGAAACATGGTAGGTTGCTTTGGGATGCTCCTACATCAGAAGGTGTATTAGGTCTAAAAGATTTTGGAATCTAAAAAAGGGAAATTACAAACCTATGATTGAGGTCCATGATTGAATATGCATCTTGTCTTTTGATGCTTTCTAATTATTGGACAAGAACAATAGGGTCAATACTATGTGCAAAGTAACTTTCAAAAGGATCCATGAGATCAATCCAAGAAGTAGAGGTATGTTCTAGGAAACTCACATACTACTCATGTGGCTTTCCATATAGTTATATAAAAAATAACCTCATCTATATTTCCTCATCTTCAAAATGATGCTTGTCCATAAATTTTTAAAATACAAAGACATGTGCATCCCCTTTGTACATATCAAATATGTCAAATGGTATTTGGTTGTAGTTGTTGGAATGCATGGTTTTATTTTATAATCAACCCAAGAAAGGTCTAGATATTTGTAAATTTGGTCTATAGAAATCATAAAGGGTGGAGAAACTTGATTTTTTTTAATATTTATTATTGTTTACAATTATTTTTCTCATACGAGAACCAACATGAGATCAACACAAGCTCTTGCGAGCACAACCATGAGTCACATAATAGCTACTTTTGAGAAACTACATTGGAAATCACCTATGGAAGACCAAGAGTCACAACTTAGAAATCCACTTATTTAGAAACCACTTCCACATTAGAAGCCAACTATGGAAGACCAAGAGTCAACTTAGAATTACAAATTAGATGTCCTTTTGGGATTTGAACTTGGGTCTCCACAATGAGAAATCAATGCTTTAACCAATTAATCTCAATCCCTTGAACTCAAATTGATTGTTTGTAATAGTGGGATAGTTTTTTTCTTGTGATTTATTGATCAAATTTTCACATTCTTACTTTTCTTTCACAAGCTCATGTTAGTTTTCTTTATTCTTGCATACATGGATACTTGTAAAATAGGCCATTTGATAAGTAATTATTATGGTCTAAAATATATGATGAAATTTAAGGAACACTCCTAGGAAACTTATTTCCATATTGATTAGCCATTGTTGATTATGCACCACCATGCATGATAGAGAATATAAGTAAAAAATTGGTATGCTTAATTATTTTTGGAAGAACTTGTACTATAAAACCAAGAAATGTAGGTATTATATGTGCCTCTCGAGACACAAACACCATAAAGTAAAATAAAAAATAAAAATCAATTCAAATATTAGAGTCACCCTCTCTTAGAAAAGAGGAAATACTTGAAGTAATGTGATCTTGAAGTACCCTCACTAGCAATTTTTTAAAATCTATTTTGACCCATCAATTCCTTCTTGAGTTAGCATTCTAGAAACTTACACCAACCATACTTTCCCTAATAATGATGCCAAACTGTTAGGTCCAAAAATTGCTCTCCCAAATCCTAAAGATTTTCTCCACCTTCAAGGCTAGGGGTTTACCTTCAAGAAAAGGAAAATATAATCATCAATAAACTCAAGATGGTTAAATTATAAATCTAAGAGTTGGGTAATCTCTCATATATTTTTTTTTTGATGTGATAAGTAGAAACCACATCCCTAAGGTTTGATAATGTCCCAAGTGTCAAGGGTATCAAACATGGGAAGATTACCACAAACCTATCTTTAGGTTGGGAAACTAAGGACCAATGCTTGAGGTGGGTAAGACTTGCTTCACTTTTGGATTTGCAATACCAAGGGGGCTTTACCTAAGATGTCAGATTGATAGTTGAAAGACTAAGACATTACCTTACAACAAACAATACTCAATACACAATGTATCCCAATAGTGGTGTCACTATATACCTATGTGCTAGTTTGGACATGTAGGGTTGAGCATCTATTTAGTAGATAATTTTCCATAAAAATGTTTTAAAATGATATGCACTATAACCCCTTAGATGTTATAAATATTCATACATGGTAGAAAAACACATAGAAACATAAAGCTAAAAGGTTTTTGAATTTATATGTTTTAGGGTGTGTTGAGGATCGTGGGACTTGAAAACTAGTTACATATTGGTGTCTTTACCCATTGAGAAAAATAGTCTCTAAATTCAGTCAAACATATGATAAAAAAACTTTGGTGATATCCCAATCAAAATATTACAAAAGACTATGTTATTCAGAATCTACATGCGAGTCGAGCTCTACATGCAGATTAAAAAAACAATAAATGGTTACAAAATATTAAGAGAGTATACTTAGTAATCCTTAGGAATACTAATACACTTCTTTATTATGTTGAAAAGATACCATGTAAAATATTTTTAGAGATTTTACTAACATCTTGTTGAAAAAATAGATAACATACAATAGAAATGCAATTGAACATACATAAGGTGCCACTCAACTAAGGTTGACTTTGATATTAATCATACAATATTAAAATCTTACAATTATTATCATAGGATTGGGAAAGAATGCAAATCATTACAATCTTAAAATAACTATACCTAGAAGTGGAAGTTCAAACTCTCAGGCTTCATGCAAGTATCTATATTTTGTTGATAGCTCTACAATTGCTATTCCCAGTAAAAAAATTCCTCTATCTCCTCTCTTATAAAAATGGATGCCAAGGTAGATATACCCATGGTTAAGAAGTTTGAAAACTATTAGAGGGTCCTGAAAAATAGGAAAAACCTTAGTCATAACCCTATCCAGTGCCCAGAAGACATCTATCCTCTACAAATCTAATTTTACTGATAAGGGCATGAGAAAACATTCCTTGAATAGAACCATACACTTGCATTGAATGATCAACATGGTTGAGTGCAAGGAAACATAAAAAAATGAAATCAAAATTTGTGATACAAGTATGGAGCTTTGACAAAGGGACACTTGTAGATAATAAATGAAGTATGGGAACCTATCTAGTCCTAAATTCATTCTCAAATACATTGAATGCCATTCTGGTATCTTTAGAAGTTGATATTTGATGGTTGAGAGGGGTTATTGACCATCTTGGGAGCATCGCCAAAGTTTTGAGCTCAAGCCTACAATTGAACCAATGAAAAAACTATCAAAATGTTCACGACCTCAAAGAACTACTTGCATTGGGCCTCAAACCTTGAGTCTACTAGGAATTTTTTGTTGAAAAGTCAAGGAAAAGAGCACCCTTGACATTGAAACCTTGATGAGATCACTCTTGGTCATAGAGCATTAGGAGGAACACATACCACATTCAAAAAGACATCAAGAAAATAAGATCCCAAAAACCCTGATGAGCCCATAACCTAAGTATTTATATAACTTATCTTTGTCAAGCGTCAGGATTTGTGAATGCCATAGATTTCCTATTGGAAAAAAGAAGAAGAGATGAAACCTTCGATCCCAAAATCCTGATAAAAAAACCTTCGTTAGCCATCAAGCTTGTCCCTTAACACTTTCCAAATAAAGGGAAGATGAAGAACATTGAAAGTTTGATTGTTGAAAAAATCAATGCTTAGAATTTTCAATAACTTAGACTTTGGAGGTTAGGGAATGGGAGGACAATAGAAAGCATTTCAGAAAGGGATGAAGATAATGAATATACCAAAATCTTGAAGGATGAAAACTAACAAAACTTACACATAGAGGTTTCCAAGGACTGAATTTTTAGGGGTTATTAAATCTTTAGGGTAAGCATACGATTAAGGGAATCACTGATAGCTTGAAGGACCCATAAATTTTATACCTAGAATATTTTTGAAGGGGATTAAAGAAAACTCAAAAGTTGATAGATATGGCATAAAAATATGAGTGTAAGCAAAATATTAAAACCTTGATAAGTACAACACAATTATTTTTGGGATTTTGCAACTTGTATTTTGACTAAGGCATGGACAAGGAAGGCTAATGCAAGGTCTAGAGGAGTAACATCATGTAAGATGGCCCTAGTACGATCTCTTAGATTGATTATTAATGGTGGGATAATATGGCTAAGACACACTTTTTTTTGGGGGTGCTAACATTGCATCTAGTTTGGGACATGTGTCTCTTGTAGGAACAATGAGAATTTAGATCTCTTGGTAGACCAAAAGGAAACAAAAATATGGGACTGACTCTTGGCAAGAACAAATATGTACAAAATAAAACATAAAAAAAAGCTATATTACAAAGGTTTCTTGACTCTTGGCAGACACAAATATATGCAAAAAAAAAACATAAAAAACAAGAAGATTGCCCCATTTTCAATGCTTTGGAGATGGCCTTTGTCTTTTTAGAAAATTTGGGAACAATACTTTGAAAAAAAATATTTTTCTCAAAGAAATATTGGTTCAGCTTTACTGTTTGGGGTTGTGGGATGAGGTCTATGGATTTAACATAGTTTGGATCAATCCTTATTTCTTAGATAATATACCAAAGGAGCTTGCCCTCCTTTGCACCAAAAATCCACTTCTTGGGATGCAATGATATCCCATATTCTAAACATCTTTGGAAGACTAACTCCAAGCATTTGAAATGATCATTTCAATCCTTAGAGTATGTAGTCAAATAATCTTGGTAGACAACCATTATTTCATCTATTAGGCTAGAAAAAACTACAATCATCAAGAATTAATGACACTTACAGAATGAAAACACACCCATCGTGATGTAGAGCATGGTGGGATTCAAAGGGATTCCAAAGATTCAAAACAAAGATCTTGATTTCTCAACCAAAAAAACTCACAAATTCTCTTCAATGAAACATGATTTCAAGAGCTACAAATACACCAAAAATGTGACTTCAACGTATCAAACTTTCAATGGACCTCTAATACACTTTTGACACCATAATATTGACTAAATTAAACCAACCAAACTCCCCAAGAACACTGGTTCCTTCATTATTCCATCATTCATACTCAAGAGGCCAAATTGCTTATAGGAATCCAAATTGCAAAAATGGGTGTAATTCTCCAACTAGTTTGAATCTCCCAAAAATAAACCCAGTTTCAAATACCATTTATTGAGTAATTCAACATAGCAAAAAATAAGATAGGGTTTTTTTGAAAAGTAACCTCATAAAAATGATTGTCTTGCTATCCTATAGGCCTAATTTAGTAGAAATTCACTGTAATTTGACCATAACTTTTAGAAAACAGCTCCAAACCACAATATAAAACCTTTTTGGGATACCCATTATATGGAGTTATATAACATATCTAAAATTTAGGGGTGGTTGTTTTGTAACAACACATTCAAAAAATTGTTGCTACGCTTGCATAAAGGCCCAATTAGACTTGCACACACAAGGGTTTGTTGGATCTTTGAACCCTAGGCCTTAAATCACTTAACAAACACTTGAAACACTTCAAAAATGACCTAAAAATACTATATCAACCTTCACACGACCAATTTCAAGAGCCTTTGTGCAAACCATACATTCAAAGCACCACTTTTCACCCAAAATCATGAAGAATTTAACTAGGGCAACAACAAAATTTATGCAACTTGCTTCCCCTGCATCTACAAACACATCTAAATTGTAGAAAAACTTAAATTAACCCATTCCACTGATTTACAAGGGTTTCCATTGGTGGAATGGCTTTTTATGCCACTTTTAGATTCTCAAACCCTTAAAATGAGGGTTTCAAGGCAACTTATAGAAAAATGACTCAAACAAACTCTATTCTCAATGAAATCTCCTCAAATCAAGTTTTTTTGGAAGCTAACAAACTAATCTACCAAAATAAATTAAATTTTATGACCTGGTGATGCTGTATAGGCCGTACAAAGCTTGCAAATGACAAGAAAAACATTGATTTTGTAGAAACAGGGTACTTTTATTCAAAATCTCTTCAAGATACAATCTTCTCCATTTTTTTCGCCTTCAAAAGCCTTTTAAAACACATTACATCAGTTATCATAACTTCCCCTTGAGTTCCCAATAACCAAAATCTTTCCCTTACAAAAGTGACTCTTCAACTTCTTGCATTTTGTGCATTTTTGCATTTTTTGACAACTTGACCACATAATCCCCTAAAAACCTAATTAAATAACTTAAGTACAATAGACATGGTCCAAATTATGACCTCATTACAATCATAACATGATTAAGATTCAAACATTACAAGTTTTCCTCATGGAGGCATGAAATTTACATGGTGCCTTGCACCACATTGGGAGGATCACCAAAGTTTCGGGCCCGAATCAACCATTGGATTAATTAAATGGTTCACAACCCTAAAAGATCACCTTGATTGGACATCAATTTTTGGGCTTGCCTATATTACATACCGCATTGATGAAGAAGATGGAATGAAGAATGTGAAGCCATAATTCCTAAAAGATAAATTTTGTTGGAGATTGGGTTTCGAGCTTGACACCTGCTAGAAGAAGGTAATATGGAAGAAAAATTCAAAGTTCTGATGGAAATATGGAAGAGTGTAGAGGAAAGGGAGATTTCAAGGATTGGGGATCAAGAGGAAGGATTATTTCTAATGATGAAATGGTGGTAAGGGTTATGGAAAATGGACAATCCCCGAAGTTTGAAACTTTAATACATATTTTGAAGAATTTCACCAAAACTTTAGCGATCGAGGGAGGAAAGGGAATAAGAGATCAAAAGTGATAAGGGCTAGGAGTTAATACTAAAAACCAAAACCCAAAACACATACTTATGCAAGTGATTATTTGAAATGGAAATAATAAGGAACCCAATAGGGATAGAGATGATATGCAAGCGTGCAGACAATCGAAAGCCTGGAAGCCTAAAACTTCCAGTACTTAGCCATTTTTCAGTTTTTGCAAATGGGTTTTTGATTGTAGCTTGGAAAAGGAGTAATACAACAACTAGAGTGATTTGAGCATGATACACCATTAATATTTCTCATATGAGTTTTAATTGATGGGAGTCACAAGGGGGTGGCACAAAATTGACAACAAGAACAACTAAGAAAAAATAATCAAATTAATAAGTGCCAATAGTGGATCAAGTTCTGGGATGCATGCTTTAGTGAAGCATGGTGAGAATTTAGATCTTTGGGGGTGCAAACCAAAAAAGGAAAGGAAAATGAAACCAAAACAAAAATAAAACTATACAAAATTTACATATAGTACATTTTTCATGGAAAATACCTAATTTTAAGAAAATTAGGGTTTCACGAATTGTCCATGCACTGGCAATTCCAAAATTTACTATTTAAGCTATGTATAAAGTAAGAATATTCACCATGTGTGTTTACAACAAGATATGGGCCCACCAAAATGGCATCTTATTTACCATGCTTCCCCTTATCTTGAGACCTTGCATCCCATAACATGACCACATCATTTATTTCAAATTTCCTTGTTGTTGCTCTCTTGCCAAAGAGATTTTTTACTTGTTGCTGTTGTGTGAGGTTTTTTTGTTGTACCAACCTTCTTGATTCATCCATCTCTATGAGTTGATTTATACATGTCATAGCATCATAAACATCTTCATCATATTGTTGGATAAATTTGTCGATGGGTAACAAGTTAATTATAGGCATTCTTGCATCCAACCCATATATCAAATCATATGGATATTTACTAGCGTCCTTTTTCATGGCTACTCTATCAGCCTAAAGTGCTAATCTAAGCTCAGTATCCTAGGACCTTTTATTGTTTCCTATCATCCTTTTTATAATTTTCAACAAGATTTTGTTGCTTGATTCTACTTGTCCATTACCCTGTGGATGATAATGAGATGAGTAAGAGAAGTTTATTCCATATTCATGATAGAAAGTTGTAAACTCTTCATATCTAAAGCACATTGCATTATTTGTAACTAATTTAACCATTATTGCAAATCTAATGATAATATTTTCCAATATAAAATCTATTACAACTTTGCTAGTGGCTTTCCTAGTAGGGATGGCCTCAATCCATTTAGTAAAGTAGTTAGTTGCTACTAGGATCCATCTATGCTCATTGTTCGCCTCCTACAATGATTTAATAACTAAGCCTTTACAACCATGATTCAGAGATTGGAAATCTAACCTAAATAGCAATTTCAATCATCATGAAGGTGCATTTAACTTGTCAACCCAGGGACGTAAACTTGAAATAGGTTAACACAATATGTGCACTAGGAACCCAAAGTAGCCATTTTCATTCTACAGCTAAGGAACTCATAATACTGAAAGTAAATTGCTTAGAAGGTAATACCATAAATGCCAATCATCAATCAACAACTACATCAAGCTAAAATGCATAACATAAATGAAAATTTGAGCAAACAAATAGGACACTACTCTATCTGCTTTGGCTACAGGAATAGTCACAGAATGGAATTCTATTGGTTGCAGGAACAGTTGGTGCCATATTTCTAACTAATTACTAAACAACAAGTAATACTAAACTAAGACTAACCTAAAGGAAAAATTACTCACCAAGTGGCCCCCCTTGGATAAGTATCCTCTAAAACTAATGAGAACTTAGATACTCAAACTTAGAACTTCATTTTATTCACTGTAAATCATGAGTACAAAAGAGTAATATATTTGTATTGCTGAAAGTTCAAGAATGCAAATAAAATATCCAATCGTGCAACCCCAAAGAAGGAGCATTGAATCTTTATTTATACTATCAACTAAACAAGGTAGTCAACTCCACGGTTGGGAGGACGCCATTTAGGGAAAATAGAGAAAGTGGAGTGGCAGTGGTTACGTGTGCATAAAATTTGGCCAGACATGTAGGTCCAAACACAGATTTAGCACAACAGTAATGCCCACATTTGCTCAACCAGCATTAAAGTCCACTACAAGGCAGTTACATTCGGTTTGCATGAGGAATCTTCTTCCATCGACCTTCTTTGACCTTTGAGCGATTCCTATGCTAGACGTTATGGTGCATGCCAACCTGACAGTGTCTTCCTCAACTTAGCATCCTCAAATTAAATCTACATGGAAATGTCAATACGCACAATAACTGCATATCTATAACCACCTTAAGGAACATTCATTAACCACATGCAAAATTAATATAGACAGTCCATTTAACATGCCATTATCATTAAAGGTTTGCACGAATAAGATTAAGCCCAATGTCTATAGTTTGAGGAAAATATCATAAAAGTATCAACACTTAATGTCAAAGTCCATGATAACTTCAACAAATAGATCACAAATTCTACCCAAAACTAGACCATATTCTAGACTCATCACTCCCCCCAACCTAAGATCTTGCTTGTCCTCCAGTAGAGGAAGGGCTATTCTTTTACTTGGTCAATGCTTTGAAGTCTGCAATTGAAAATTGTCCCACATTAGAGTGTGTTGTGCGTGAATCAGGGTCCCAATAGAATCCTCCCAACCTATCCAATCTGCTCCATCTTTATCTCTCTGCAACAATATCATATTGGTAGAACCTGAAGTTTGGTACAAGCCACATTAGGATGGGTGGCTAAAAAGTTAGGGGAAGCCAGAATCGCCCTTTTGTCCTTCCTTTGTGAATATATTTGTTAATTCTTTTAAGAGCTGCTACATAGTTCTAGATGGAATGAGGCTCAACTTGTGTGAGATCATCAATTAGGCTATTCCATCTTTGTGAGAGGTATCTCTTCATGGTTTTCTCTTTTTCTTTTGCCTTTGCCTCATATTCATTATAAATTGTTTCTATCCAAGGCATAATCCTATTACCATAGCTAGGTCTAAAAATAATTCTATGCCATTCCCTAAAAATATCCCCTGGATTCATTGATTCAACCCTAATGGGCAGAGGGATGTTAGACTCCAATTGCTTATAAGCCCCATATTGTTGTCCCCAACTAATCTCATTTTGTACCCAAGAAATAAATGCCCTTAATTGGACATCCCCAACATACAACAACAAATTTCAATCATGGTCTTTAGTTACAACAAAATTATGCAAATAAAACTCACACAACAAATTCTTCATTTCAGGGGAAGCAATTTGGTAAGCATTGAAAATTTCAACAAGGGTCTCAATAGAAGGGTTCAAACCTGAGAAAATTCTTGCCAAACTAAAAGAGAGATATTTATTCTTCAAATGAAAAGCATATACCCTTGGAGGGGTCCTCCATTCCAAAATATGTGGTACCACGACTGCCATATCACCCACCTTCTTCTTCAGGGTGGCAATTTCCGAATCTTTATCTTCAATTTCCTCATCTCTCTTTTGTATTTCTTTCTTCAATCTGCATCTTTCCTTTTTCCATTCTTCTTATCTTGTTTGTATGTCTTTCCATAAATTCATGGCTACTGGGTGTATTGAAAAATCAAGGGGGTTGTGTATTCCTACTAGTATCTTCTTTGGCACTAATGCTAACTACAAGGATTTGGGCAGTCCCGTCAATTCTGGCTGCAGGGGTACTGATTGTTCTCCCAATTTGGGTTGTTGTTGCAGGGACTCCTGCTCCTATTCTGGTTGTTGCTATAGGATCTCTTTCTGTAGGACTTCTTGCTCATGTTGTAGGAAATCTTGATTTTCCCCAAACTCTTGGTTTTCAACTTGTTCTACAATATTGGCAAGATCAACCAATGTTATGTTTTTTGCTACCTTAAATATGTCTTCCTCCTTGACATTCTCCTACCCCATTGGAGCTTTTATGTCCTCTTGTGATACTTCTCTAGACTTAGGGCTTTCCTGCAGAGACATAACAAAGGCTAGCTCGACTGGTCTTGCTTTCCTAGGAGGGCTCTCATGTTTTTCTTTGGCTGCAGGATGAATAGTGTCAGCCTTTCTCTTCTTAGAGCTTGGCACCTCTTTTGTGCCCTAGTTTTCATCAAGGTGCCAAGTGGAACTTCATCATCAAAATTTGAGGAAGAGCTTTCTTTGTCTGAGTGCTCTGTTCCAGAAGAACTAATTTCTATGGTTTCTTCTACTGTAGGAGGGTTTACACTAGGGCCTATGCTAGAGGTTGAAGCACCAAGAGTGGCTTCAACCGTACTTAATCTCCTGCTAGACCTACGAGGTTGAGGAAAAACCCTAGATTGCAAGTATTCAGGTCTAATTTGATAATTTTTTATGAATTCTTCCCATGCCATTCCAGATACATCATGCAAAGACTTCTCAACTAGCAATTTAATCAGACAATGGTGGGAAACAAAATTGTCCCTACCTTTTTGGGTCTTAACTACCATAATTGTGAGAAGGATGTATAACATGTTTGACACATTCATCCTCCTCTTGTGCCTCATGTGATTCAAAAGCTTGAAGTGCACGGAATGCAATTTCGACTGGCGATCCTCACAGGTGATGTATTTTATAACATAAACAACTATTTGCTTCCATGGCTCGGGCAGAGACATTCTCTTTGTACCCTATTTATCTATGCTCAATGGAGGGTCGTTCGACTCTATAAATTCGGCCCTAGCTGATCTGGCATCTCTGGAAGTAGGGTAATTTTCTCCATCAATAGATAACCCTATAACTTCTGTAATTCTTTCTTCAGTTGCTATGACCTCTAGCCCATTTATTGTGGCCTTCCCTTCAGACAATGTCTAGGAAAAATCTAGTGCAATGTATTAATTGAAATCATCCAGCTTCAGGAAGTAGTCTATCCACCCATAGTTTCTAAATTCGGCCAGGCAGGGTGCATCTTGCAGTAATACATTGTGCACCATGGGTAATTTTGAATTAAGCCACCTCCCATTGTCTTCAATCAAACAAATACTCTATGGTTTCTTTCTTGCAATTCTATTTGAAAAATAAAATTCACCTTCCTACAACACTTGCTAACTTCAATGCCAATGTCGACTGAATTTTCCCTTTTTTAACTTACCCTTTTGTTTGCAACACAACTTGAGATATGATAGGGCCAATAATGGTAAGGAAGGAGTAATAAATTAAATCTATAATGAAGAGAAATGGCGGCAGCAGTTGGTATCACCTCACACATGCGAGTCGTCCTCTCACTCAAATTTCAAATCGACTCAATTTAAATTTTGCTGACGTAGACCAGCATGGACTGACACGTGGGAAAAATATTCACATCCTTTTCTCCCCCCCAACCTAAATTTGGGCATGCATCCACACATGCGAAATGATGATTTGATAGGGTAGGGAATATTGGCATGCTATAGTGAACATCCATACTAATCTACAACAATTATATGAATGCATTTAAAGATAATTAAGATATAGCAGTTAATGTGTACATACTTGAATGTGTGGAGGATTCGTTGCAAATATTGTGGAGAAGGTACCGCTCACCTTTTAAAGGAATAAGTTGAGCAATTAATGAAGATGAGGTGGAATGAGGTGGAGTGAAGTGATGTAAAAGAGAGAAAAGTGGAAATGGATGAGTGGATGGGAAAATGGGTGAAGAAATGGACTCACACAAAAGTGGAAGTCTTTATTATGACAAGTACGTACCTTAATTAGCCAAAAGGAGGGACACTAGGCCGACTTCCTTCAGCTGCAGGAAGCTCAAATGCTACATGTTGAGTGTATTGCTACAAGAACTCCTCCTTGGAAATTGGCTTGTGATACAGTCTAAGGCAATGACCATTGACAAGCAACTTGAATTTGAATGGGTCAATAGTAATGAGCTGTACAACACCATTAGGAAATACCTTAGCAACCTCATATGGTCCTAGCCACCTTATCTACAATTTTCCTACATTGTCCTAATACCTTGAGTCATAGAGAAAGGCCCAATCTCCTGGTTGGAATTTCTTGTCCTTGATAAATTTTCCATGCCACTTGATTCTCTAATTCTACACTACCTCTGTATGATGTAGGGTTGCTCTTCTCATCTTATCCAAAGCATTTAGCTACATGATTCTTTCTCTTTGTTCCTTAGAAATATCCATCCCCAAATCTACTACAGTCCTAAGAGTCTTATGTTCAAATTCAATAGGAATCATGGTTGTCTTTCCATACAACAACTCAAATGGAGTGAAGCCTGTAGTTGTTTTCCAGGTTGTCATATAGGCCCAAACAGCTTCTAGTAACCTGTTTTCCCAATCCTTTCTATGAATAGCTACCATTTTGGTCACAATGGCTTCAATTTCTCTATTGGTCACCTCAACTTGGCCATTAGCCTAGGGGTGATAAGGAGTAGACTTTCTATGCCTTATGTTGTACTCATTGACTAGTGTTGCAACAAGGGTTGATGTGAATTGAGCCCCTTGATTAGTCACGATCTCTCTTGGAATTCCATATCTTGTAAAAATCCCCTCATAAAGAAATTTCGTAACCTTGTTATCTCTTGCATGTTTCATGGCCTTAACTTCTACCCACTTTGTCACATAATCAGTGCATACCAAGATATAAGACTTACCATTTGATGAAGGGTCAATAGGTCCTACAAAATCCAATCCCCACTTGTCAAACAGAGTGATTACTACTTGAGGACAAAGTGGTATCTCATCAGATTTGGTTGGCCTGCCCATTCTTTGACATCTATAACATTTTTTGGCATACCTTCCTGCATCCTTGTGGAGTGTTGGCCAGTTATATCCTGTGTTCAAAATATTCATTGCTATCGTCTTGGCTACAAAATGTCCTCCACATGGTTCATTGTGGCATGCATGCAAAATGTCATATGTCTCATCTTCTCTCACACATATCCTCATGACATGGTTTGGTCTAGTATAAAACAAACATCCAACAATCTAGGAGAAAGGAAAATATTTCTCAATGAGTGCCCTTTTCTCTTTTGGAGAGAAGTGAGGAGGAACTCTACCTGTGACCAAATAATTGGCTATGTTAGCATACCAGAGTGTTTGTATACTGAGGGAGAATAGATGCTCATTGGGAAAAGACTCGTCTATGGGCTGATTATCTTCTGATGTAGTCAGCCTTGAAAGAAAATATGCAACAATATTGACCTTCCCTGGCTTATCCACAATGGTTATATCAAATTCCTGCATCAACAATAACCATCTTGCCAATCTACCTATGATCAAATGTTTATTCATGAGATATATAATGGCTACATGATCAGTGTGCACAAAGATTTGGTAACTTGTTATGTAATGTTTGAATTTGTTCAGTACACATATCACTACTAGTATTTCTTTCTCTGTCACTATATAATTGAATTCAACTCCTTGTAAATTTTTGCTGACAAAGTAAATGGCATTTTCAATAGCTCTTTCTTTTTGTCCTAAGACTGCTCCTATGGCATAATTTGATGCATCAATATGGATGTGGAAAGGAAGCTCCCAATTAGGTCCTTTGAGTACAGGAGTATGAGTCAAAGCTGCCTTCAAGTCAAAAAATGCCTTATCACAAGCTCCAGTCCACTGGAATTCAACATCTTTAGTGAGAATAGTATACAATGGTCCTGCTACCTTGTTGAAATCCTTGATGAAACACCTATAATATCCTACATGACCCAAGAAACTCCTAACATATTTTTGTTTTGCAGGTGTGGGAAGATTTGTGATTACCTCAATCTTTGCAGGATCTACTTGAATTCCCTTGTGGGAGATGTAGTGGCCAAGAACTAAACCTTTTTGCATCATCATGAAACAATTTTCACTGTTTAAGGACAATTTCTGGTCTTCACATCTCTATAGGACTCTCCTGAGATTTTCCAATGCTTGATTAAAATCAACACCATAAGTGGTAAATTCATCCATATAAATTTCCATGTAGTCAAGAGAAATGTTTGAAAATATGTTAATGACTGCCCTTTGAAAGGTTGCAGGTGCATTGTATAAGCCAAATGGGAGTACAGAGTAGGAATATGTCCCCCATGGATAAGTAAAAGTGGTCTTCTCCTAGTCCTCTAGTGCAATTTGGATATGGTTGTAACCACTAAATCCATCTAGAAAAGAAAAGTATTGCTTTCCTGCAAGTGTGTCCAACACTTGATTAATGAAGGGTAAGGGAAAATGGTCCTTCTTAGTGGTAGTATTAAGTTCCCTATAATCAACACAAAATCGTCATTTCCTTCCTTTCTTGGGCACAATCACTAATGGAGACACCCACTGGCTATCTGAAATGGGGTAGATAAATCCTGCATCTAGTAATTTCTGCAGTTCCCCTTTTACAATTTCTCATAGTGCATGGTTAATTCTTCTTTATGGTTGTCTTATTGGGGTGAAATCATCTCTAATGTAAATTATGTGTGTACAAAGTTTAGGGTCCAATCCATTCATATCATGATAATCCCATGCAAATGCATGCCGATGGGTCCTTAATAAGTTTTCCAATAACAATTGTTGTTCTTCACTTAATTTACTCTTAACATTCAAATACTTTCCTTCTGACACCTGTGATTGTGTAGTTAACTCTATCATGGATGCTTTATTAACACATGGTACCTTTAGTTCATATGGAAGCAATGTATGGGACATACTTGTTGCTGCAGGAAGTTTGTCTACATGAATAGTGGTTGCAAGAAGAACATCTGCAGGAACTGTAGAAGAGGGGGACTCGCTACTCACGAGTTCTCTTCATTCAGAGAGCCTCATGGGGAAAATTTCCCTAATCTACCTCAGGAACAACAAGGAGAGTTTTAGAATCCAAAGAGCATGTCATAAAGATTTTCTAGATAAACTATCTAGCTCTTGGCCAAAGGACACTAGCATAGGAAACAAAAGACAACATGACGCGCTGGCATCTCGTACGGACCAGAGAATGCAAATGTCTCAGAAAAAACAAGGTGAATGCTTCTATCCTAATTATTGAGAACTTACAAAATATAAGGAAATAACATAGTGTAGTAGAACTAAAGTAAAATAAAGAATAAATGATAGAGATAAGGAGAAGAAAGGAAAGAAATACTTACAACCATGCAAGTGATGAATCCTCCACTAAACTGTCTTCAAAACCTACATGCACAATATCTGGAGAGAATGTTGGGGATGTATAGGGGTCTGCCTCAGTCAAACCCTTGTTTTGGTGTTCCCATCTCCATGGACAACCAAGAAGATAGAGAGAAAGAGTGTGATGAACAAAGCGTGTGGTGAAAGTTAAACTTGCTCAGGAGTAGAACCCACACCACCAAATAAGTGTGTGATAAAATCAAACCCCGCTTGAGGAGAACTTGTATCACAAAAGAGGTGATAAAAGAAAACCCCGCTCGAGGAGGAGGACTCATATCACCAAGTAAGTATGCAAATAGTAGGGGATATGGAATCCCAAAATGCTCACAAGCATGAAATGGAGTTGCAAGAGCCAAGAAGGCTACAAAGAGTGTTGCTAAGAGAGCTTGAGAGATCTTGAAGCTGCTACAACAAGCTATATGAAGTTGTGTAAGCAAGTGATGGAGTGAGGCTCAAAGCTAGGATGAAGCTAGAGAAGTGCTAGCAAGACTTGGAAGAAGTTAGAAGATGCAAATGGATGGAAAAAATGGATTGAAAATGAAGCAAAGATGCTTCCTAGACGGTTACAGAGAATCTCGAGCCGTTTCCACTGAAAAACTTAGCTGACAAGTGGAAAACATGCTTAGAAATAGTCGTTTGAGCGTTGACACGTTGCAGGACGCTAGCGCGGTGCGCAGATGTCTGCATGGCGTGGTAGTGTTCAGACACGTCACACTACAAAACGACGAGAACGGGAAAAGCCCTAGGGTTGTCAAAAGCTAACACACAAGGGTAGTTGCTGAAATGGGGTGTTGGAGCATCTTAAGAGGGGAAAAAGGTTGATGAAAGGGCTAAAATGACCCTACTTAGATTCTAAGAGAGTGGACACTAAAGCAGACACAAGAATGTAAGTGAAATTGCAAGGGTGCAATTTTACTCTTATACATTTTTTCCCCACTTTAGCAGACATATGAATCTACATATATATGCACACTAAAAGAAATCTACTAAACATAAATAACATCATATACTAAAAGGATACTATAGAGAAAGTAGATAACTCTTCAAACCATGGAAGCATGCCCCTAGGTTGAAGACCTGCAAACAAATGTGTTAGACAAGAAAAACTTGCACCAAATAGCAATGTCAATGCATAAAAAGATAAAGGATTCAAGTTAGCAAAGTAAAGAGACCTCGATGTAGAAGGTTATTTTAGTACTATGCATCATCCCCAAATTAAGAAATTATGCATAGAAGAATTCTAAGGTGAAGAGAGGAAGGGTGTATACTCAGGATGAAGATGTAGATCTCCGATCTGGTATATGCAAGTTGAGAAGAGAGATAAAAATGGAATGAATGAAAGAGTGATAAAAGCAATCCTTTCTTGTGGAGGAAAACTTGTATCACATAATATAGGTGATAAAAGCAATCCCCGTTCGAGGAGGAAAAACTGTATCACAAAGTAAAAGTGATAAAAACAATCCCCGCTCGAGGAGGAAAACCTGTATCACGAAGTATAGATGATAAAAGAAATCTCCACTAAAGGAGGAAAACTCGTATCACCAAAGATAGGTGATAAAAGAAATCCCCGCTCGAGGAGGAAAACTCGTATCACCAAAGATAGGTGATAAAAGCAATCCCTGCTTAAGGAGGAAAACCCGTATCACCAAAGATAGGTGATAAAAGCAATCCCCGCTCAAGGAGGAAAACTCGTATCACCAAAGATAGGTGATAAAGGAGCTCTACAGGTTCTTGGTCCTGCAGAGAGGTATCCTCGAAGATCTCTTACATGGAGGAAACCCAGAAAAGTGAACTCCGCAGAATCAGGAAGCGACCACATAGGCAAGTAAGCGAACAATCATGCAGACTGTCAATAGACTGAAAGACTTTCAAACAGGTCCCTCAGGAACCCTTCAAAAGAAGAGGGGTCCACTCAAGGGATGAACTGTTTGAGAAGTGAGGTCTAGTCAAGCTACCCCCAAGCTAGACATAGAGACATGAAATAGGTCTAGTCGGGCTGCCCCCAAGCTAGACGCAAATGATTTTAGTAAAGATAAAAGATTTTGAAGGGGATCCCTCAGGAACCCTTCAAAAGGAAGAGAGGTCCACTCGAGGGATGCTTTGGTTGAAAGATATAGCGAAGAAGAGAGGGGGTCCTTTACAAGGGCCACACATCTCTAGAACAAGTTATCGATGCCCCCGACATATAGGGGAGAAGAACCATGAAAGGTACTTAGAATTGGATAGAGGTGAATCTCGATATCACTTGTCATGTGAAGCCAGGGTAGGTGCGTCAATCAAATAAGAGTTTGATGGCACCTAAATCGTGAAGTTGTTGTATTTTATCCTTCAAGGCCTTACATTCACTAGTTGAATGGCTAGGCACTCGATGGTATGCGCAAAAATAATATTCTCCTTCATCATGTTTATGAAGTTTATTACATGTAGGAGAAGGAAGAGTGATTAAGCGGGATTTTAGAAGCCACAAAAAAATATTCTCTTGCTCAGATAAAGGATGAGGAGCCGGAAGCAACCTTTTCTCTTGTGGAGAAAATTTTGACTTCTCATAGGAAGAAGAAGAAGGCATGAAGATAGAAGACAATTGAGGAAGAATCTTTTCAACAAGACAAGGTTGAGAAGAATTCATGTCACTCAACCATGGCTTCCACTTAGATCGTTCCTTCGAGCAACCAAGTCCCAAAGTATGCTTACGGGATGTGAATTCTATAGGGACCTAAATTCCTTGTTCGTTACACCCACAACCTTTACGCTCATAGCCATATTTTGAGACAAGCTTAAAGTCAGGGCCATAACTTGTTTGCAAGTTTTGAAAAGAAGGAGGATCCTCATAAAGAGCGTTGTCCCAACAACAGGGACAACAATCCTCTATGGGATTTCCTTCATCCTCTTTAACATGATTGTCAACGTTATCCTCCTTAGCAGAAGTGTAATCATCTTCCTCAGAAGGAGGATCAACACTAAGAACACTACAATTCTGGCTCACACCATCTCGCGATACAAAAGAACAATTATCTTTGATAGTAGGTGTGGATGATGTTATCGAAAGGTGATGTTATCGGATTGACTTTATATTCCTGGATGAAGGAATCTGTAAAGTCTAAAGAAATCCAATCATCACCAAGACATGAATTCTTTTGAAAAGAGGTAGGAGGAGATTTAAGATTTACTGCTTTAGAAGGATCTTCCTTAGGGACATCTATCTCAAGAGTATCCTTTGTAGAAGGTACTGCAGGAGTGAACATCGAAACACTAGAAGACACTGAAGGAATAAGAGTAGGCACAACTAAAACTTGACTAGCAGCTATCATCTCACATAAGTGCATAGCATCAGGGTCAACCTTGACTGTGACTACTTTGTTGTTGCAAATAAATTTAATAGATTTATGCAAGGTAGACGAGACTGCACCCATAGCATGAATCCATGGTCCACCATGAAGAAGGTTATAAGGTAACTTTTCTGCCATAACATTTACAAGGGTAGGTACGGTAACGGGTCCAAGCTACAAAGGTAATACTATTGTACCTAGAGCTTGTCACCCAACATTATCGAACCCATGAATAATGATAGAAAAATCATTAAGAGAAGATGAATCAACATTAATATTAGGCAATAGATCGATGCTACATACATTGAGTGCTGAACCAACATCAATGAGAGTACGTCTAATGCCAATTTTATTAATATTAACTATAATCATTAGAGGATCTGCTTGCTTTTGTACTTCTGGAGACAGGAGCTCCTACAGATAGAACATAATATTTGGCGAATCTGCACAAATATAAGCTATCAACACATCAGCATCTACCGGCCTAGTGAAACAAGGCAAGAGGATCTTTTGCAAGGCTTCCTGAAGCATACCTTGATAAACTAGAGTAGACTGAAGCAAGTCCCATAGTGAGATCTTATTCGAAGTAACCCGAGGTTGCACGACAAGATCGTAATCACTAGGTGCTTTAGTCATAGGTTTAGGAGCTAAAGGAAGACTTGGTTGCTTATTCATACTACTCTCGTAAGTATGGGCTACCACTCTATAAGAGGGAGACATAGAAGGATCAGGAGAACCACCATCAATAGAACAAATCCTTTCAGAAGGAGGACTAGTTGGAGTCACGTAAATAATTGGTCTCATAGGCCTTTGAAGGGCGATAGAGACATATTACATTTACTGAATCATCACAACTAGTAGTATAATTATTTGAAGACATATTCTCAACATCAATCCAAACAAGATCATATGTGGAATAATTATTTGAAGAAACATTCTCAACATCGATCCAGGGAGAATCAGATGTGGAAGGAGGTTCATAATTCACTAATGCATCATCTCTAGAAGAGAGTGCATCAACACAAAGATGAGTTTCATCATTCATGAATGCATCATCTCCAAAAGAGAGTGCATTGGAATGAATAGAAGGTTTATTATTCAAAAATGCATCATCTCTAGAAGAGAGTGCATTGGATGGAGAAGGAGCTTCATCATTCACAAATGCATCATCTTAGAAGAGAGTGCATTGAATGAAGAGTAGGTAGAGTAACATTAAGAAAGGTATAAATGATTTCATCTTCTTGCAACAAGATATCCTCTGAAGTAAGAGGAATCTCATGAGAAGGATCAAAGATACCAAGTGACATGGGAAAAACCAAGTCACCATCACATGCATGAAATGGAATATCACTAACATTTTGAACAAAATTAGATGCTGAACTAATAAAAGAAGATATTAAATCCATTACAATTTTTTTGGTATTTTCTATGTTTTAGTAATTTGCATTTTCGGAGGTCTCTGGAGTGGAATTTGAAGTCGAAACTTGCATCGGTCCCTAAAATTTGACTACCAAAGGAACTAGTATTTTAGGGATTAAACTAGTTCTCTAGGAGACCTTTCCAATAGTGTAAACGGTTCTAAATTCTAAGCATCGAGTCAAAAGTTATGACCCCGCCAAGTAGGGGTAAATAAATTCCTAGTTTTTTGGAAGATTTTCTCTTCACGTCAAGTTCACCAAAAATGTGGAAGAGGGGGATTTTCTACTCACGAGTTCTCTTCATTTAGAGAGCCTCATGGGGTGAACTTCCCTAATCTACCTTAGGAACAAGGAGAGTTTCAGAATCTGAAAGAGTAAGTCACAAAGATTTTCTAGATGGACTATCGAGCTCTCGGCCAAAGGATGCCAGCACAAGAAATAGACGACAGTGCGACACGCTGGCATCCCAGAGACGTGCTGGCATCTCATACGAACCAGAGAATGAAAATGTCTCAGAAAACAACAAGGTGAATGCTTCTATCCTAATTAATGAGAACTTACAAAATATAAGGAAATAACAATGTAGTAGAATTGAAGTAAAGTAAAGAATAAATGATAGAGATAAGGAGAAGAAAGGAAAGAAATACCTACAACCACATGAGTGATGAAGCCTCCACCAAATGAATGTCTTCAAAACCTGCGTGCACAATATCTGAAGATAATGTTGGGGCTGTACAGGGGTCTGCCTTAGTCAAACCCCTGTTTTGGTGTTCCCACCTCCATGGACAACCAAGAAGATAGAGAGAAAGAGTGTGATGAACAAAGCATGTGGTGAAAGAAAAAATTGCTCACCAAATAAGCGTGTGATAAAAGCAAACCCCGCTTGAGGAGGAGAACCCATATCACAAAAGAGGTGATAAAAATAAACCCCGCTCGAGGAGGACCCGTATCACCAAGTAAGTATGCGAATAGTAGGGGATATGGAATCCCAAGATGCTCACAAGCATGAAATGGAGTTGCAAGAGCTAAGAAGGCTACAAAGAGTGTTGCTAAGAGAGCTTGAGAGAGCTTGAAGTTGCTAAAACAAGTTGTATGAAGTTATATAAGCAAGTGATGGAGTGAGGCTAGAAGCTAGGATGAAGCTAGAGAAGTTCTAGCAAGACTTGGAAGAAGTTAGAAGATGCAAATGGATGGAAAGAATGGATTGAAAAGGAAGAAAAGATGCTTCCCAGACGGTTATAGAGAATCTTGAGTTGTTTCCACTGACAAACTTAGCTGACAAGTGGAAAACATGCTTGAAAATGGTCATCTAAGCGTTGAAATGTTGTAGGACGCTAGCATGATGCGTGGACGTTTGCGCGGTGCACTAGTGTTTGAACAGGCCAAGCTACAAAATGACGAGAATAGGGAAATCCCCAAGGTTGTCAAAATCTAACACATAAGGGTAGCTACTAAAAAGGGGTGCTGGAGTGTCTTAAGAGGGGAAAAAGGTTGATGCAAGGGATAAAATGACCCTACTTAAGATGCTAAGGGAGTGGACACTAAAGCAGACGCAAGAATGTAAGTGAAATTGCAAGGGTGCAATTTTACTCTTATACCGGAATAGTGGCTATAGGAAGAGTAGGTAGAAGTGTCTTGATTGGAGTAGCAAAATGAGAAGATGTGCTTCCTCCACTTCACAATGGTTCTGAATGATGTTAGTCAATACTTCATCCTCATAAGCTGTGCCATAAAATTAACTTCCTTGACCTCTTCACCAGCATGTGGCCATACAGGGTTATCTTCATCATGAGATGGATGAGCAGGAGGATAAAGAACAAAATTTTTATTGCTCTTCCCATCTGAAATGTTCATGTCACTTGAATGAAATCCAATATATATATCTGTAGTTGCTAACCATGGTCTTCCAAGAATGATGGGATACCCACCTAGTGTAGCTTTAGGAGAAAGAATCATAAAGTTTGCTGGGTATTCCTAGGAATTTAAACTACCACAAGATCCTCCACTACACCATCAGGCTTAATAGTAGAACTATCAACAAGCTGTAGGATAATAGGAGTAGATCTCATGCTTGCAATATTTAGTTGCTACAGGATGTCCTTGGTCATTACATTTATTGTTGCCCCTAAATCAATCAGAGCATTCTTTTTTTGGATCTCGTTTATAACAACTACTACCACAGGACTACCTGGGTCATTGTACTTGGGGATAGTCACTTTTCCAAGCATGATGTCAGCTAGCTGTCCCACCACATGAACTCTAGTTGGGTCTTTCTTTTTCCTTCCTGGCTTCTTGAGGCATGCTTCCTTGATTTCCTTGCCATAGATTGGAACATACTTTATGGCTTGGAATATAGGTATCTGGACACATATGTGCTTCAACTGATCCAAGATGTGAAAAGTTGTATCCTCCTTTTCTTCCTTCTTCTTGGAAACTTCCAATCTCTGAGGAAATGGTGGTTCTTGTTTAGTCTACTTGACTTGGACTGGTTCAAGATTTTTAGGTGAACTTGGCTAAATGAGATTATTTAGAGGTTCCTCCTCCTCTTCCACTGGAAGCTCAATGATAATGGGATTGGAAGGGATTGGTAGAGTAGTTCTTGAATGCAAGTGGATGCCACTTACACTCACAACATATGCAGGGAATTGATTTGTATTAGTAGAGTATGCATGATGTTGATGTGGTTTGTTATTTGGATTGCGTGTGGGCTGAGTTGGTAGCTAAGTAGGTTTAGGTGCATTTGAGCTTGGATTAGCAGGTGGAGGAATTATAACAGGCTATTGGGGCTGAGAAGGTGGCTGCATGTAACTGATTATCTAGGCAGACCATTACTGTCCTCCCCTCCATTGATTTGTTTGCTACCAATTTCCTGGAGGTGGCTGCCAATGCCCTTGAAATTGCTGCCAATTCCCCCAAGGTTGCTACCACTGGGGTGGAGAGTTTTGATGATTGGGCCAGGCATTTAGAGGGTTACTCCAAGGCTATGGTGGATATCCTCCATAGTTGGATGGATATGGGGGCTGCCATTGGTTACCCGATGAATATGAATTAAAATATGGCCCAACATAAGATAGTGGATCTAGTGGAATACCTTGTCTTGGAGCCCAAGGCTTCCTTTGTGCAACATAGTAGACTTGGTCTTCTTCAATCTGGATTGGTTTGAACTTATGAAAAATATGCTTGCTTTCAAGATTAACTACCATCTTGCATCTGTAGTCCCTTTTCTTTTGTCTACAGTGGGGGAAATACTCTGTCAACATTGGCTTTTCCTCCTCTTGCTTCTTCTTGGCCTGAAGAGTATCTAGCTGAGTAGTTAGATTGTTTATAATGTCTTCTTGAAGTCTGCTAACAAATGAGTAATCTCCATTCTTGAAACTCCACCGGTAGTTGACTTACCCATGGAAGATTGGTAAGCTCTCCCTTTCTTTGAAGATTCCCTAGAGTAGTTCTGACATATTTTGTTGATATCTTCCCTAGGAACTTGGGAGATATCACCTCCTCCCATGAGGTCCAAGGCATCAATGCAGCTGTCATTGATTCCTCTCAGGAAAAGCAACTTTTTGTGAGTCTTCATTTAGTGTATGGTGTAGATATTTTCATAGGAAAAATAGAAACCTTGCAATATAATCTTCTAGGCTCTCATCTTCCTTTTGTTGCATCTTGAAAATGTCACCTCCTCTCATGTCACTGCCCCTACAATATTCTTTGTATTTCTCAAGGAATTTTGTCTTCATGTCTTCTCAAGTTTCCATAGTATCTTTTCCTAGGCTCATGAATCATCTTAATGCAACCTATTTTAGAGTGGTAGGAAATAGCTTAAGCCTATGGACATTGGTGGTATAGTCATAACTCTTGTAGAGTATGTCAAACTAAAACAAAAAGGTGTCATGATCTTTTGTGACAAGTCCATAAAACTTGGGGAGTGATGAAGCAAGGATGTTATTGATGTTGTCAACTTCATTCTGATGGGAAATGGGGAAAGGAAAAGCTAGTTGGTTAGGTTTGTTCCTATTTGCATCACCGATGCCTGCTTGATGTAGTTCCAAAGCAAAGGTATTCTCAAGCTGATTTTGGTCTTTAGAGGATAGTTTAGATCTAGTTAGATCACGAAATGCATCAGCAAAGGGATGTGGATCTTCTTCTTCTTCTCTTGGTAGGTTTTAATATTCAACTAGTTGGAATGGATTAGTTTTGTTAGGAAGGAATCTCCCATAAGCATCCCTTCTCCTTCCTCTATGCATGCGGTATCACTCACTATCAACTAGCACACACAAAGAATTGGTAAAGAATAAGGGGGGTCATTACTTCCTAAATGAGGGTATAGTGAGAACAACTTCCATAAACACTACAGTAAGAAAAACTACCAATGACTCCAAAGAACTCCCTAGTTTGACACCATCCCCGACAACGATGCCAAAAATGTCGGCCTCCTACAATGATTTAATAACTAAGCCTTTCCAACCATGATTCAAAGATTGGATATCTAACCTAAATAGCTATTTCAATCATCATGAAGGTGCATTTAACTTGTCAACCCAGGGATGTGAACTTGAAATGGGTCAGCACAGTATGTGCACTAGGAACCCAAAGTAGCCATTTTCATTCTACAGCTAAGTAACTCACAATACTAAAAGTAAATTACTTAGAAGGGAATACCATAAATTCCAATCATCAATCAACAACTACATCAAGCTAAAATGCATGACAAAAATGAAAATCTGAGCAAACAATCAGGGCACCACTCTATCTACAGGAATAGTCACATAATAGAATTCTAGTGGCTGTAGGAACAGTCGATGCCAGATTTCTAACTAATTATTAAACAACAAGTAATATTAAACTAAGAATAAACTAAAGGATGGATTAATCATCAAGTGGGCCCCCTTGAATAAGTATCCCTTAAAACTAATGAGAACTTAGACGCTCAAACTCAAAACTTCATTTTATTCACTGTAAATCATGAGTACAAAAGAGTAATATATTTGTATCGCTGAAAGTTCAAGAATGCAAATACAATATCCAATCATGCAACCCAAAAGAAGGAGCATCAGATCTTTATTTATACTATCAACTAAACAAGGTAGTCAAATCCACATCTGGGAGGACACCATTTAGGGAAAACAAAGAAAGTGGAGTGGTGGCGGTTATGTATGCATGGAATCTGGTCAAACATGCAGGTCCAAATGCAGATTTAGCACAACAGTAATGCCCGCATTTTCTCAACCAACATTAAATTCCACTACAAGGTGGTTACATTTGGTTTGCACGAGGAATCTTCTTCCGTTGACCTCCTTTGATCTTTGAGCGATTCCTTTGCTGGACATTATGGTGCATGTCTAGCTGGTGGTGTCTTCCTCAACATAGCATCCTCAAATTAAATCTGTATGGCAATGTCAGTACGCACAATAACTGCATATCTATAAACACCTCAAGGAACATTCATTAACCACATGCAAAATTAATATAGATAGTCCATTTAACATGCCATTATAATTAAAGGTTTGCACGAATAATATTAAGCCCAATGTCTATAGTTTGAGGAAAATATCATAAAAGTATCAACACTTAATGCAAAAGTCCATGATAACTTCAACAAATAGATCAAAAATTCTACCCAAAACTAGAACATATTCTAGACTCATCACCCACCATTGGATTTTTCTATAACCTCTCCAATAAAGTCAATGTCCCATTGTTGAAAAGGGTCCTCCATAAATATTGGTTTCAAAGGTAAAGATCTAGAGTATTTGAACTTCCCCTTAAAACTTTTGGCACACATCACATTTATTCACTAGTTTTTTTGTGTCAAAAAAAAAGGTAGGCCACCAATAACTAGACCTTAGGATCCTATGTGTAGTTGTTTTTTCCATGAAATTTCCTCCACAAACTTGACTATGCATTTCATTAAGGATTCTAATTTATTAATCCTCATCTACACATTTAAGCAATACACCATCCCTATCCATCCAATATAATTTATTTTGCAACATGATATACCTGATAGAGTGTAGCTTGAGATTCCTCCTCTGATTATCATTCATATGTTCAGGACATGACACATTCTTCAAGTAATAGATGATGTGCCTATACAAGGGAGATTATTGCAACTTGCAATCCATTGAAGCTCGACTTGTCTCTAAATGGTTTACCTAATTCACTTCAAGGTTTGACTTAGCTATGAGCTTAGACAACCCCTGTACTTTGACAAGATTGGTTATCTAGATGTCTAGATTGAATTCTTGGATCTTATCGATCCATCATCACCTCCTCCCCATTACTTCTTGCTGAGTAAATATGTCCTTGACTACAACATTTCAGACATAAGCAAAAATTTTAGCCTCTACTAGGTAAGGCATGAAATTATTTACTACCTTGAATAGAGCATAAGCTTGTTTCTCCATGATATCATATTTTAGTTCTATATCTTGGAGAGGCTTACTGAAGAAGGTTGTAGGTTGCTCGTACCCTTCATCATTATTTTGTAACAAAATAACAACTATAGTATGAAAAGAAGCAAAATAAAACAACTAAAAACGATTTGAAAAATCTAGAGACTCTAATACAAGAGCTTGCTTAACTGATTCCTTAATACTTTGGAATGCTTTATTTGGCTCTTCCCCAAGGATATAGATTCACTTTTCTTGATCATCTTAAAAATAGATTGTTCTAGCTCAGTGAAATTTGTAACAAATCTTTGAACGAAATTCACCTACCCAAAGAAAGAATGAATACCCTTAATAGTTTTAGGCTGGGGGATCCTCTCTATTGTAGTAACTTATTCTGGATCTATTCTTATCCCTTTCTTTGACACAATATGGCCTAGAAATTTTCCCTCTATAACCTAAACAAATATTTCTTGGGTTTAGTGAAATACCATATTCAAGAGCTCTAACAAAAATATTCTCAAGATGCATGCAATGATCTTCTATTTTCTTAGAAAAAGAAATCAAGTTATCTCGATAGACTACCATGATCACATCAATGAGGTCTGCAAATGCAACATCCATAGATCTTTGATTTTTTTTCCCCACCATATTTTAGGTCTAATGGCATCCTGATATACACATATGTGCCCTATTGTGTAGTGAAAGCAATTATTATTGCTATGATTCCTTAAATTTCACCTACTTGTATCCTGAGAAACCATCCATAATTGATAGTAGTTCACAACAAACCACTTTCTACAACATTTCCTCCATGTTTGACAATGGGTAATTATCTTTCAATGAAGATACATCAAGATTTTTGAAATCCACGCATAATCTGATGTCTCCATTTTTCTAACTTGCATTGGATTAGAAACCCAAGTGGAATGATGAATCTAGGCTTGATGATACCTCCATATCTAATCTTCATTAACTCTTGTTACATTTTGGGTGCCAATGCTGGGTTGATTAGCCTTTGTTTTTTCCTAAAAGGATTGGGATCAGGCTTAAGAGGAATCTCATGCTCAAATAAATCCTCTTTTTATGTCTTCAATTCATCATAGGACCAAGCAAAAACATGCTTATACTTTCTGAGTAATGAGATAAACATTCTTGGGTGCATTCTCCATTTCCAAGTTTATCTCTTCAAGGTCCTGCTCATGTGTGAGGATTGGTTTTACATTGCATTTTTTAGCATTGCCAAAGAGTCTCTAACGCCACCAATCCCCTTGGGATTTTTTTTTTTTTAATTAAATGGCCTCATTCACAAATATAGTTTCCTTCCCATCTACAATCTCCACAAGACCTTGGAAATCAATTTCCTAGCTATGGTGTTCATCAATACAGTGTAAGAACTTCAATAAGTCTTGATCATTATTGGACACCTACCAATTATAAATATTGTTTGGGATTGAAGGTCTAGTTTTCACCTCAACCTTTGATATCCTAGAAAATTTTATGTCATCTCATCTAAGAGAAATATTTTCAAGAATATCAACCATTGCATTCTTAGACCTTTCCACCCAATCTATGGAAAATGCATCAAAAATATCTATGGAATCCTAGACAACAACCTTACAATGCTTCAGTCTCTTGTGTTTGGACACATTTTGATCTAACTTGATATAACACTAGCTCAAAGTTCCCCATAACTCCAAGTTTCTTTATATTATGTTTTATGGCCAAGTTAAGTCCTAATAACAATGCTTCATACTTGGCAACATTATTAGTGCACTCAAACTTTAAGGAGAATGATTATTTATAGGAATTACCATTTGGTGATATAATAATGATTCTAGCACTTTCTCCTTCCTTTGAACATGCTCCATCAAAATACATGGACCACACATCATTCTCTTGAACATTTCCATTTACTTCTTGAGCTAGGGGTGCAATTTACTCTCTCAACTGAAGAGCCTTCAATTCTGAAATTACCCATATTAGTCAATGAAAAATACTTCTTCAACTAGCTTTAGATATTCAACAAGAGTAGAATATATATTCTTTCCATTTGGTCTTGCATTTTTTCCATTGATAATGGCATAAGATAAATCTAGTTGCATACTTCCAACAACTATTGCAGACCACCTTTTTGATAAAAGTATTTCATATTGATGTGGGATATCTACCACAATTATATTCATCATGAAGTCTTTCTCTAGAAAGGAAACTAGTTTGAACTGTATATCCTCCATGATTCCAATTACAGGGATCTCCCTTGAGTCCATAGCAAAACACTTTCCAAACACTTTACTAACTTTCAATCCCAATTCCTTCATGATTTCTCGGGGAATAACATTTGTGGAAGCTCCTCAATCTATCATGCAACTTTTAACTAATTTATCATTTATTTGCAAGATTACATAAAAATGATCAACCTGAGTAGGGAACTTTATCAAAGTGGTGCCCAAATAAACCTCATGTATTTTAGTATTTGTTTCTTCAATATCAACCCTGTTTTCCAATTTCTTACTCTTTTCATCTATAGGATAATAATATTTTTCTTGTTTGTAGAGGCTATAGATGCACCATTGATAAGGGAAACTACCTTCTCTTTGTGTTCCTTAATTCTCATTTCTAATATAAGGATAGATACATTGATTTGCAACAAGACCCAAGCCATGTCCATAGGGACATGCACAAAGGAATATTACAAGTCTGATCTATTGGTGTGACTAGATCACTATCCTTTTCTCCCTTGTTTTAGAAACCAATCTTTTGAGTACGCTAAGCATATTCCTTTTCTTTTTCTATCCTCATCTTCTCATATTTGGCCTTTATGATAGGTGATACAATATGATCTATAGGCCTCTCAATATCTTTCCCTTTATTATCCATGCATTTGTCTATCAATTCATACTTCTCCTTTTACTCAATAGGAATCTGATTCCTTGCCTTATTCTTGTTTTCTTTTAAAATAATGTTGCCAGCTTTACCCTAGTCATAGTTATTTCCTTTACTTCTAAAGATTGTAAATAATTTTCACCTAAGAAATGGTAGAACAAGTCAATGATTTGATTCCTTCTTCATAGGTTCTTTCCAATCCGATATCAAACTCAGAGATTTCAACATTGTGCACTTCAACATATTCTTCTTCATCCTTATAAAAAACTATTGATGATATTCACATGTTTTATATCTTCTATCATAAAAATGTGTATCGACACATCCTTCATCAAAAGAATATTCTTCACTTATAGATCATAGTTTGGTTAACATGATATTGACCTCATGATGTTCATTAAGAACATTGCCACAATCATCATAAGGATTATAATGGTTTTCAAGGGATTGGGAAACCATGCATTGCTTGGTTGAATGAGGAAACTGAAAAAGCCATGCACCAAGGGTATTATTCAACAATATTTGCATTATTCCTCCTTAAAGGGTTAGGAGTCTCTCTACTAGATATCCCCTTTTGGTTACCCTACATAGGTTTACCATTATACCAATTGGTGTTATAAGACTGGTCAGATAGTTTAACAATTTTGTCTTGCTTTTGATAGTTAGGTTTTTCATAGGATAAAACCCCTCTTCTCACTTTTGGCCACCTTATAACTTAAGTTTTTGAGATATCTCATTACCTTGTCAATCTTGTCTTTAGAAGATGCATCTTTTCCTTAGTGTCACTTAGGATTCTACAAAAAAATTACATCATCCCTCTTGCTAACTTTTCCTGATGCTATTCTATTACTTTCAATATGGGTTGCTATCTTAAAAGCATCCCTCAAAAAATGAGGGTTTTTGTCTCTACGTTCATAACCCATCTTGGCACCATAAGCATTACAATACAAAAATAGTGACATAAGCTCACCGGGTCTCATGTATGGCGAAATCTTATTAATGAATTTAACAAATCTAGTATTAAAGTCTAACACAGATTCATTATAACATTTACTTATGCTAGTGAACTCATTAATAATGATCTAGGGTCAATATTTTTACCATATTATTTTCTAAACACTCTTTTAAATTCATCCCATGACCCTATGCTTGCATCAAGTAGTCCTCTATACCAATCTCTAGCATCTTTAACTAGTTATTGCATAAACGATTTCATCACCACATCCTCATCTTCTATTTCAAAATCATCTATCAAGTTAAGGAAAGGTTTGAGGTGGTCTTCACTTGATAATGCATTATTCCCTGAGAATTTAATAAGAGAATTTCTAACATCATTTGGAATTGCATTGGGGTATCTAGGAATGCTAGTGAAATCCAATTGTCTATATCTCTCTAACTGCAAAGATCTTCTAGCCATGAAATTTCCCATGGACTTGGGTTTCCTTGATGATTTCCTTGAACATTTTGTTGATTGACAACATTGTGACCCTTTGGTGGATTGAAAAATTTTCCACCCATTTGACCACCCATGTTTTGATCATACTATTGGTAATTGCCATGACCCCCTATATTTTGCTTTGGTAAACTTATTTGAGGATGTGAGTTAGGCTAGGGTACATCTTAGTTCACAATAGCATTAGAAGAGGCATATGAAGTTTGGATAGTTCCTTGTTGAGGGACATAAGTGGTAATATTTATCAATGGTGCTATTTGGATAGAGCCTTCAAGAACATTTTGGAATTGTAGATTTCTAGAAGGGAAAGCTTGGGGATTAGAACAAGAAATAGATGGATCTCTTGACCTATAAGAGAGCTTTAGAGAATCTATTCTTCTTCTCATATCATCTCTTATTCTAATATTTTCCATTCTTTCTAATTATTCTTTAAGGTCACTGACTTCCTTCAACACGTCCCCCTTATTTGATTTTTCTTACCAGATGTAGAATCCCTTTGTGAAAATACATCAACTTGTGGATTTATATATAACCAAGCATGAGGATTAGGGACAATAAGGCCCGAGGATAAGTTAATTGCTAGGTGTGACAAATTACTCATAGGATTGCCTTGAACATTTGTAGTTACAATCATAGTAGGAGAACTGACTTGTGCATATAAACCCTCTCCAAGGTCATAATCTCTTTGGATTTGTTCTTTCCTTTTCAATTTTTTCCATGAAAGCCTCATGCCTTGAAAAAAAATCTCGTCGAGCTCATCATTTCAGCAATCATACAAGGTCTTTGAGAATCACCACCCAACAATGGCATGGTAAGAGTACTTTCTTTAGTATTCATGAAAGTATTAGCAAGAGGTTCAACAAAATTACCTGTATCTTTTGCTTTCTAGGTTTGTCTCTAAATTGGGAGTTGTCTAGCTAATTTATTCTAAGGGTCTTTGTGGAAAATAGATCTTCTCCCATCCATACTTGATAGTGAAACTTATTTTCTTTCTAATTCTTCATAGGAAAGAATATTTTAGAGTTGTCATGCCCACAAGTGGGAAATGTGAGTATAATTTGTATAAATTTTTGAATCACAGACACAATCAATGAAACCGACACAAACTTAAGAAAACAAATGGCTCTCAACTCAGCTTATTCTTAAAATCTACCCATGAATAACAACTAGACTTGAAATTTTCATGCATTCCTAATAGAGTTGACAATCCTATTGGTTGTTTGTTCAATTGATTGCATAGGTTTCTCTAAAGATTAGCCAAGTCCTATTATCAAGAATCCTAGATTAGTGGCCAATGAATGTGATATTTATCTCTCAATTTTTGTTGCAAGTATGAGTAGTTGGTTTTTTCATTGATGTCAACAAGATTGTGTTGTCATTGATGAGAAAAATATTGTTATTAGAGAATATGTAGTTGTTGGTGTTGTCTATGTTGTTGCATTAATGATGCTTTGATTAGTTGCATTATGTTGTCATTAGTAAGCTATCAGTGTCAATCTCTAGTGTTACTTTGATAAGCTTCTATCTATGGATGTATGTTTGAGTTTCTAGGTTGCACTTGGTTTTTTGGTGTTGAAGAAGTACTAAATATTATGAGGATGTGTCTCTAGTGCTTGGTTTCCAAGTGCTTTCGAGAAAAATTGATAAAAAGAGGAAACAATGACTTGCAATGTTTTTTGGGTTGCAGAGTAATGTTTTGGTGTTGCTTCACATTTCTTCTAGGTTGAAGATCTACTTGTGTGTTTTAGATATGATGATCATAGGTGTTCAGAGGTGTTATATCCAGAATTTTGTGTGTTGGATCATTGTTCAAAAGAAGTTGTGTTCACCAATGTGTGAATTGTGTATTGTAGAGGTGTTTAGGAGAAATGTTTTTGCTCTACATTTCTCCACAATTTGGTTTCAAGTCTTGTGGATCTGAAGGCATGCTAATAGTGTTGGTATCTTTATTTAGTTGAAGTTGTTTGAGGTTTGGTGCTTCAAAATTTGGTTTCTTGAGTTATAGTGTATGGAGGAGTTGTTTGAGTGTACTAGGTGTGTATAGTCTTTAGGTGAAAGTTGTTGTGAAGGAGTTTGTTGGATTTTAGGGTAGAATATTCCAGATTATGTTCAGGTGATATTTGTTGTCCATGAGTTGTTTTTGGATCAAAGGAAGTGTGTAATTAAAAGATTAATGGTGTTTACACAGGTAACGACTGACCTTGGGTGTTTACACTAAATGCGAAGTTGCTTCAATGTTTGTGGAAGTGTGGCATGACATGTATGAATAGATTTAGGTCCTGGCTAAGATGTGTTGTGGTATGCCTTCATTCCTTTCCACCATGGGAATGTTTTGGTGCCAACCTAATTTGAATTTGCATTATTGAGGTGCATATTTGACCTTGGAGAATGGTTTCAAGGTTGAAGACGATATAAATAAGAGTTGAGTTGCTGAGGAATGATAAGATAGAAAAGATAGATGAGTATGATGTGAGTGATGTGAATTTCAGAGTTGTAGGGTGTGAATTTGTAAAGTGTAGTGCGAGCTTTCGTGTGTTAGATTATTGAATGCAGTGAGAAGGTGTCTACAATTCTTTAGAGAGACTACAAAAGTGTTGGTGATGTTGTGGTAGATTTTTATATTTCTTTGAGATGAATTTCTCATTGTAACACTCTTCTCTATCTTCTTTTCTATTCTTGCAGCAGTTGAGCCTTTCTTTCTTTTAGGTAGTGGGCTTTTTGATAGTGATCCCTTTTGTAATCAGTGTTGACATTACTTTATATTATGAGCTAATCCTCATTGTGGTTTTTTCCATCTTGGGTTTTCCATGTAAATCTAGTGTTCTCTTGTGTATGGTGTTGATTGTGTTTTAGTTTATGTTGTTTTCTTTTCATGTTAAATCATTATAATAGATTGAGGGCTAATTGAATGAATGTGGATCTAAATGTTCATGAGGGTTTTGAAGTTTTAAGGTACAATTGATTCATACCCCCTCTTAGTTGTCTTATGCATTCGACAATTGGTATCAAATTAAGATTCCTTGGAAGAAATCTTAACCGCTTGAGGTAGATCTAGGATGACGCACAAGAAAGAGATTCCTATGTTTGAAGAAATCAATTATGCATTATGAAAGGAAAGGATGGAAGGTTTTTCTGGTTTATCTTGGATTTGATGTTTGGAAGTTTGTTGAGAATGGATATAATACACCTGCAAATGGTCCAAGTACTAATGCTGAGAGCAAGGCCTATGCAAGCAATGGTAAAGCAAGGTATGCTCTCTTAAATGGTCTTGCTAATTCTGAATTAGTGAAAGTTATGAATCTGAAAATTACTAGAGAAATTTGGGTAAAGTTAGAAATCATTTATGAAGGAGACAATAAGGTCAAACAAGCTAAGATGCAAAATCTGAATATCATGTTTGAAAACTTGTGGATGTCTAAAGATGAAAACATTACAAGCTACATGCAAAGGGTAGATGAAGTTTTCAGTTCCATCAAAGGTCTTGGTGGATAACTCAAAGAACCAAAAGTGGTAAAGAAAATTCTCAGAACTCTTCCTAAAGCTTATAGTCATAAAGTTTATGTTATTGAGGAATTTTCAATTTTAAATCAATATACCAAAGATCAGTTGTATGGTTCTTTAACTGCTTTTGAGATGAGAGACTTTGGTACAAATAGTGGTACAAAAGTTAAGGCTACTTTTAAGGCTGGAAAATCATAGGAGATTAAGGAATCAAATCAGGAGGATCTTGATGATGTGGAAGCCAAATTTGTTAGGAGAATGAAGAAGGGTACTAGTAAGTACAATGGTAAGTTGCCTTTCAAATGTTTTAGTTTCAGAAAGATAAGTCATTATGCTTCAAGATGTCCAAACAGGGCCTTGAATAACAAAAATAAGGATAACAAAGGTAAGATGATTAAGAAAAGTTATTATGTTAGAGAAGATGCAAGTATTTTTTATGATGGATTTGATTATGGAGATGATGATGAATGCTTGTTCACGAATTTAAAGGATGAAACTAATTCCACTAACTCTAAGAGATGTGTGAAGGAAAGCCCTTCAAAAATAAAGGATAAGATTGAAGGTACTTTGGTAGTTGCTTGATACTAGATAGGAGAACTACTGGATCATTGATAGTGGATGCTCTAATCATATGACCAATGACAAGAGTAATTTTGTTAAACTTGAAAAATATGAAGGAGGATGTGTTAGATTTGGTGATGATACATTTTCTAAGATATGTGGAAAAGGTTCTATTAGTTTTTATGGAAAGCATAATTTTGATGATGTTTACTACATGTTAAGGGTTTAAGGCATAACCTCTTGAGTGTTAGAAAAATGTGTAGCAAAGGATACAATCTTATGTTTTAGAATGATGGATGTGAGATTAGAAAAGGATCTGGGACTGTGATTTCTACTGGAAGAAGGACATATATGGGAATGTTTATCAACTTAAGAGTATTGATGGTCATTGCTTTATGAATCAGATTAATGAAAGTTAGATATGTCACAGGAGGATGTGTCACATCAGTTTTGATAATGTAGTAAAGATCAGTTCAATTCAAGCTATGAGAGATCTGCCAAAGATTACAAAACCTATCAATGCTATCTATAAGGATTGCCAAGTTGGAAAGAAAACAAGAAGAAACTTCAAATTCAAAGAATAATTTATTACCGGATTGTTGGAATTGATACATACAAATATTTGTGGTCTTACAAGAGTAAGAAGTCTTCAAGGTGAAAATTATTTCATGTTATTGATTGATGATTATTCTACAATGACATGGTTACTTTTCTCAAAGAAAAATGAGAAGCTCTAGATAAGTTTAAAGCATTTAAAGTTATGGATGAGAATGAAATGGATATGAACATCAATTTTTTAAGGTCTGACAGAGGTGGAGAATTCACCTCCAATGAGTTTAACATCTTTTGTGAGAATCATGGCATAAAGAGGCACTTGTCTGCCCTTAGGAATCATCAGTAGAATGGAGTGGTTGAAAGAAATAATATGACTGTTCAAGAAGCTGCAAGGACAATGATGAAATAAGAAAATCTATCAAAATTCTACTAGAGAGAAGCAATTCATACTGCTATTTATATACTTAACATAGTTCAAGAAAGAAAAAATAGCACAAATAATCCCTATGAGATATGGTATGAAAGGATCCCTACTATCAAATACTTCAGAGTGTTTGGAAGAAAATGTTATATTAGAAGAGATGAAGAAAACTTAGGAAAGTTTGATGCAAGGTCTGATGAAGGTATCTTCCTTGGATATTCTAGTAGAAGAAAATCTTACCGATGCTACAACAAGAGATTGAGAAAGATTGTTGAGAGTGCAAGTGTCAAGGTTGATGAAGATTTACAGAAAAAATTAATAGTGATAGATGGATATGAATTAGATGACTCTTATTGCAGAGAAGAAGAAAAAGCTACATAAAAAGAAGTGTAGATTGAAGAGGAAGAAACTCTGAAAAAGACTCTTAAAACTCATAAGTATGTGTAGAAGAATCATTCTAAAGACTAGATCATTGGAGATAAGAGCAGAGGTATACTGATAAGAAGGAAAGCTACTGAAGAATAGGTAAATCCATGTTTACTTTCTAAAATTGAACCTAAAATAGTGATTGAGGCATGCAAAGATGAGTATTGGATCAAGGCTATGGAAGAAGAGTTGTTGCAGATTGAGAAGAACAGACTCGAGAACTTGTCCCAAGACCAACAAACAAAAATGTGATTGGAAATAAGTGGGTATTCAGAAAAAAACTAAATGAGAATGGAGAAGTGGTAAGGAACAAGGAAAGGATTGTGTGTAAGGGCTACTCACAAGTTGAAGGAATAGATTTTGAGGAGAAATTTGCTTTGGTGGAAAGAATGGAAGCTATGAGGATGTTTTTGGCTTTTGCAACACACAAGAATTTCAAAATTTATTTTAATGGATGTGAAGTTTGTTTTCTTGAATGGAGAATTGGAAGAAGAGGTATACACAGAACAACCAAAAGGATTTCAATTATTAGACAAACTAGATATGGTCTTTAGATTGAAGAAGGCATTGTATGGATTGAAGCAAGCTCCTAGAGCTTGGTATACAAAGTTGGATAGGTACTTGATACAACAAGGATTCAATAAAGGGACCGTAGATAGCAATCTTTACTTTAAAGTTGAAAATGATCAAATCTTGATTGTTGTTGTATATGTTGATGACATAATCTTTAGAGGCAATGAAGCTATGTGCAAGAAGTTTGTAGAAGAAATGCATAAAGAGTTTGAAATGTCTATGTTTGGGAGATGAATTTATTCTTTGGACTACAAATAAATCTGATAGATAAAGGCATTTTTATTTCACAGTCAAAGTATGTCAGAGAAATTTTGAAATGTTTTAATGAAAGATTCTAAATTGGTATGTACCCCTATGGTTATTGGTCGGTAAACCCACAAAAGTGGTTTACAATTCGAGTGAGGAAGGAAAACTGGCAAAAAATGACCCCATGCAAAAAAAAATAGTTTTGGGGGTTCGAGCGAACCCATTAAATACTGACCCCTTATTTCCCGCCCAAAAAAACAAAAAAAATTCAAAAGAAAAGGGGGGTTCGCTCGAACCAGGGTTTGAGTGAACCCTAGTTCGAGTGAACCCCCCTTTGCCCTCATTCTCCCCCTCAGGCACTTTGAAAGTCCAGATTTTTACGCTTCGAAGCTCAGGTTGAGGATGAAAATGGAGGAGACTTCTCAAACCCAACTGGAATTAGGTAGTCCTTGGAACGAGCTATCTAATGACTATAATTTTAATATGTTTTGGTTTTATTATGTATTTGTGTTTTTAGTTTTATTAAACATAGTTTTTTCACTGAAAATAAAGCTCTCTGTTCTGCACATGTGGAAAAATAGCAGGTTATCAATTTTTTTTTTGAAAAATATGAGTACACCAGATATTGAAGTCCTTGATCCAACAAAAAAAAATTGAATTTCGATACATAAAAAAAAGTTTCACGTTATACGGTCGTGCTATGTTTGAATTGTAATTGGTTTGACTTGAAACTTGATTAAAAAAAAATATTTAATAAAAAAATCTAACCAAGTGGAAGCACTAGATATTTAAAAATCTAAATTCAAAAGAATTAGAATTTTATCCTTCATGGAAAAAAAGTTATTATACGGTGAGCGTTATTTTAAAAATGTTGTTTTATGAAAAAAACTAGGAGGGAGATGGAAAAAGAAGTGCAATCTGATTCCAAATTTTTTGAAAAAAAAAAATATTTAGAATCTACAGACAAAATTTCATGAAACTCTAGTCTGCATCATCTTCAAATTCCTCACGGTTTAGCCGCTATAGGTGCCCAAAAGTGAAGATTTAGTTAAAAAAATAATTTCAGTGTCCAGTTTGGCCAAAAATTGTAAATCACTATTGTGGGATCACCCTGGTTGCAAGTTGAGAAAGAATGATGAATCTCCTAAGGTTGATCAGAGCAAGTATAGATCAATGATTGGAGGATTGTTATATATAACTTCTACTGGACTAGATATCATGCATGCAATTTGTCTTATGGCTAGATTTTAAGAAGATCCTAGAGAGTTGCATGTTGTAGCAGTGAAGAGGATATTTAGATACTTGAAGGACACTCTAGATTAAGGCTTGTGGTATCCAAAATATATCAATTTTACTTTGAGTGCTTGCATAGATGTAGATTGGGTTGGCTGTGGATGAAAAAAAAAAAGAGTGGTAGTGTATTATTTCTTGGATGCAGATTAGTGTCATGGCTAAGCAAGAAATAAGATTCAATATCTTTATCTACTGTAGAGACATAGTACATTGCAACAACATCTTGTTGCGCACAAGTGTTGTGGATGAGGAAAACATTGAAGAATATTAGGGTGGTATATGATCAACCAATTTCTATCTCCTATGATAATACAAGTGCCATCAATATTTCAAAGAATATGATAATGCATTCAAGGAAAAAACATATCTCAATCTGGTATCACTTTCTAAGAGAGAAGATTGTAGAGAATGAAGTGAAGCTTGAATATGTTCCTACAAAGGATCAGGTTGTTGATATATTCACTAAGGATCTTCCTAGGGATACTTTTGAGTATCTCTAGGAGAAGTTAGGAGTTATTGCCCCTCCTTTGAAGTAGATGCATAAGGAGATGCATTAGTCCAATAGCTTTCAAGATTCATTCCTTGGTTTGGATTGATGATTGGTGGTTACCTCTTAGGGGGAGTACATAGTGACATTATTGGTTGTTTCACTCAAGGAGAGTGAGTGTTATCATTATATAGTGGTTGCTAATTAGTGCAGTATGGTGTGTGCTCTTAAGGGGGAGTATACTGAGCAATGAAGGAAAGACAGTTGCAAAGTAGTTGTGAGAAGGTTGATTGATGTCAAAGGAGAAACATAAGTAATGCAAATATTTTTTCCTTTTCCATTGATGTAAAAGGGGGAGAATGACGCATGTGAAAAAGATAAGTTGAAAGGGGGAGATGATAGAGAAAAAGAGCAAGTCATGTGAGAGAAAAGAGAAAAGGAAATAGGTATGGAGCAGAGTTGTGTTTGTTGTTGATGGTTTTTCACATCATGTGTTGCCATCAATAATAAAGGGGGAGATTGTTGCAAGTATGAGTAGTTGATGTCATTGATGTCAACAAGATTGTGGTCATTGATGAGTAGAAGATTTTTGCAAGAGTATATGTAGTTTTTGGTGTTTTCTATGTTGTTGTATTAATGATGCTTTGATTAGTTGCATTATGGTGTCATTAGTAACCTACTAGTGTCAACCTCTAGTGTTTCTTTGGAAATATTTTTTCTATGTATGTATGGTTGATTTGCTAGGTTATAGTTGGTTATGTAGTGTTGAAGAAGTACTGGAGATTATGAGGATGTGTCTCTAGTGCTTGGTTTCCAAGTGATTTTGAGAAAATTTGATAAAAAGAGGAAATAGTGAGTTGCAGTGTTGTTCTAGGTTGTAGAGTAATGTTCTGGTTTTGCTTTGTATTTATTCTAGGTTGAAGAACTACTAGTGAATTTTATATATGATGATCATAGGTGTTCAGAGGTGTTATATATCTAAAATTTGGTGTGTTAGATCATTGTGCAGAAGTTGTGTTCACCAGTGTCAACTATGTATTGTAGAGATGTCTAGGAGTATTACAATAATTTGACTTACAAAACAAGTATCTTCACCCTTGGCACCTAACACTTTTTGTACATAGGTTTATTCCTTGACCAAAATTTAAAACCCTTATAAATGAGCACAATAGTCCCTTTTATTCTAGAGAAAAAAATGTGCCAAGGAAGAGTGTCCAACACTCACTAAGCTACCACCATGCTTTCACATTAATGATTCGTGGGTATGCACATTGAGGGAAGATATTTCCTATGAAATCTATAGAAAAACACAAGGGATGGTCCTCTAATAGAAAGGAGTATTCAAACATAAATGAAGCATGGGCACTACAATCCTTTACCAAATTTGCACTCAAAGCTTTAAAACCCTCTCCATATTCTTAGAAACTGAGATTAGATGTCTGAGGAGAGTCATTGGGAATTAATGGCACTTACAAATTGAAAACATGCCCATTGGGAGCATCTCCAAAATTTCAAGCCCTAACCAACCATTGGATTAAACATTAAATAGTTCACAACCTTGAAAGGTCACCTCTGTCGGACATTGGGTGTTGGGCCTGTTGTATATCACATATCATATTGATGAGGAAGATGACATGAAGAATGTTGAAATCATGATCCCCAAAAGATAGCTTTTGTTGAACATTGGGCATTGGGCCTGATGCTTGTTGGAAGAAGGGAAAGATGGAAGAAAAAGTCAAAGTTTTCACGAAAAAAACAAGAGTGTGGAGGAAAGGGAGATGTTAGGGACAAGGGATAGAGAGGAAGACTTATGTTGAATGGTGAAATGGCGATAAGGGTTAAAGAAGATGGTCGATCCTTGAAGTTTGAAACTTTAATACATGTTTTGAAGGATTTCATCAGAACTTTGACAATTGGGGAAGGAAAGGGAAGAAGAGGTCAAAAGCGATAAGGGCTAAGAGTTAAGGTTGATGATTGAAACTTGAAACACTTATGCAAGTGATGGATTTGAAAGGGAAGGAGAAAGGAATCCGATAGCGATAGAGATGGTATGCAAATGTGTAGAAAATTGAAAGCCTAAAAGTTTGAAAAGTCTAGTACTTAGCCATTTTTTGGTTTTTTGCAAGTGGGTTTTTTTACTATAGCTTGGCAAAGGAGTAATACAACCATCAAAGGGACTTGACCATGATACACCATTAAGATTTCTAAGATTAGTTGTAATTGATGGGAATCACAAGGAGGTGGCACAAAATTGACAAGAAGAACAACTAAGCAAAAATCATCAAATTTATAAGTGCCAACAAAAGACACACTTCAAATAGCCATAGAAATGTGTAATTCAGTCTTGTCAATGTTGTTGTAGATGTTATGCTCTTCTAATGATGATACAATTTTTAATTGAGTTTCACTTTAGATGAGTCCTTTTATCTCTCTATCTAAAAGTGAATCAATAGTTTTCATTTTATACAACACTCTAACATATAAATTTAAATATTTCTCACTCAAGTTGACAAGTAGTAATTAGCTAGAAATAAATTTTTGAATCTAAAATTTTGAGAAACAAATCCATAACAATAATTCTAAACTATATTTAAATCTGCACCTATAGTTTTAAACTAGATTCAAATCCATCTCTATATAATTAGTCTAGAATAAAAAAAATATTAAACTACATATTTAGAATGAATAAAATCAGATTCTATCAAAACTTATATCATTTAACAACTTTTACACAAAAATACAATTCTTGTACATTAATAATTATTATACTTTAATAACTTAAAAAAAATACTTTAATACACATTTCTGTGGCTATTTAAATTTATTTCAAAAATACAGTTCTTATACATTAATTATTATAATTAAAAAATAAACAGGAAAAAAATCCCAGATATAGAATTTTCTGCCTTACAACATTATTATGAAGATTAAACTTCGATGTGATACATCTTTCTCTGGTAGTTTCACTTTTCTGGGCTCAATAATATACTTCCATGTTTTGATAGGCCTCATTTTACATTTGAGTGAGAAATCTCGGGCAAAAACCTAAATGTACTGTTCTTAAATTTATAGGGTTATACAGATATCGACATCTCTGTTTTTAAGATCATCATAACATGTTCAGTATTCATATGTTTATATTCAAAGTCTCTTTACAAGGTTACAGACATGTCGCTTCTGTGTTTAAGCAGATTACAATAGGCAAAGTATTCATATATTCATATATTTACACCAAAAGCCTCTTTTCTTTAAACTCTTATAAAGAGAAGATCCAGTCAATCAAAATGATCAAAATAAAACCTGTGTTGGGAAGAGCTCTCACACATCACCATCGCTGTCCTCCCAGTTCCATAAAAAGTTGGCATACGAGGCAATTACAGAGCTGCCCACATCAACCATTGCCAATTACCCATTGCTAGAGAAGCTAAGAAAACCAGGATTTAAGAGCTTAAAAGAATGTTGGCAATTGGTTACCAGTCATGAGGGGTAGCCTCGATCGCTTGATCAAAGTAAGCTTGGGCTCTGTCTCCATCTTTGTGAGTTTCCCATATGAATTGGGCATAAAGTGACAGCGATTCTCCATCTGCAGGATCGGCCAGTATGGCCCTTCCATAGAATTCCTCTGCCTTGCTAATGTCCCCTTTCACCTAACATCACCATCAGACACCATTTGCCTTCAATTAGCAGTAAGAATGACAGATATCAATATCTGCATGCCCATTAACTGTTTTATAAAACCATCGTAATGAGAATCTTGCTAGCTTACCTCGTGTAAAAATTTGGCATAATTCTTGAGCAGGAGTGGATTTTCAGGATTTGCCTCCAACATCTCTTGATAATATACTTCTGTAAGGTTGCAACAACATTCTTGTGGCTTTCTGATGTGGGGAAGTGCCAAATGAAAATGCGAGAAAGCTGTTTTAAACATGCGAGAAGAGGAGAGCTTGTGCAGCATAGAATGGTGGTCTCTATGGCTCGCACTTATCCTTGAGATCCAGACGAATGGACTCAATTTTGTCCTGAACACAGGGGAAATTTTGAGCAACATTTTGCATACAAGCAAGAGATTTTCAAAAGATCTGAAGAATTAGCTAGGATTTAGATGTCTATGACACATATCTTTCTGGTGCTTGGAATACTATTTATGTCCATATGGTGGGTATCGGCGGAACATGAACATGGAACATGAAACATTAGCAGCGGCAGCATCAGCGTCGTAAGGAGTGGGCGCAAGCGTTCCAGCAGTCAAAATCAGATTGGGACGTGTACATTGTCAGAGCGAATCAATAGGAGGAAGAAAGGCACCTTCATCTTGTTAGTACCTTCTGGGCGAATTCTATTGTGCTCCATACAACTCAGAAATCAAATCAACGAGCCAATGAAAGTATTTTTCCTTTTCTAATATTTATATAGTAGAATATAAAAATATCTGTTATTTCATTTCTATTTTATTGCTTTACATTGAATAAAATGATAATTTAAAATCTTTTTAGATTTATATTTATTTGAATTTTGAATGGTTTTTTCTAAAGACCAATGAAATTCTATTAAGTTAAAATCTTTGTAATAAATTATGTATGCAAAAACTCTGTTAATATTTTTTTTCTTATTGAAACGATATTAGTGGAGTGAGGTGGAATGTTGAACAAATATATAATATGTAAATTCATTGGGAGGTTAATGTGTAATATAAGATGAGCAATCAAAATATCACATCATCTTTATTTTCAAGAAAGCAATTTTCCTAATTTAAAAAATGGCTTGTATCTAGTGTTTTTTTTTTTTTTTTTTTTTTAGACTGCAGGAATCGGGTAGCACGACCCACGACCCCCTATAAACTGCAGTGCGCCTGGTAAACTTTTTAACGTGACCGGCGACGCTGGTGCGACACGCCCTCCGGTACCATGGGGGTGGGGGAGACTAGACCTCGTGACCAACCTCCTGCAACAGGAAAGATTTAGCCAACCGAGCTAGGGCCCCAACCCTTAAAAAAATATTAAGGTTTGGGCCTTGGTTGTTGGCACTATAGGCAAGAAGCCCCACCAGTTCACCAAGGAGCCTCCCCTTAATAGGAGGATAAATAACAAACTCCATTGTTGACGCGGTAGAGAGCGACCCCGCGAGGTTTAAACCTTGGTTGTTGGCTCTACAGGCAAGAAGCCCCACCATTTCACCAAAGGGTCGCCCCGACTTGTATCTAGTGTTATTATTTATAATTAATGTATTTTATTTCAAGTTTCATAATATTTCAGAAAAAGGTTTTGAAAGCTTTGGAATGCACTAGATCTAAGTTGCTTATTGTTCTTTGAATTACTACAACGACCATATGAGCTTCAATGTAAAGTTTATAGCATTTTCTTCTTCTAAAGAGCACTTTCTTTAATTGTTCTCAATTGATGTATACATTAAAAGTGGTTGTCTACTACATCAAAAAGAATAGTGAAGAGGGGATTGAAGAGATTCATTTGAAAAATCTATGAAAGTCTTCTTAACTATCCTAGCATACACATTAGTCTTTACGACTTATGCATTTCCACAAACCAAGCAAATGGGAATGGTAATATTGTGATTGTAGAGAACAAGGAAATTCAAAAAACAAAAGAATATGGGAAGGGTAATATTGTGATTGTAGAGAAAAAATAACTTCAACAAACACAATATGAGGAGCCCCTAAGTTCCTTTTTATTTATTTAAATAAGCCTTCCAAATTGGCTTGTGAGTTTAGTTGCAATTGTTTGAGATTTTTCTACATTTGGTCTTTGTATATCATTGATTTCATTTTGTGAATAGAAGTGGGAAATACAATCCATCTTAAATGCAATGAGTTATGCTTGAATGTGTTTTTATTGGGCTATGTTTTATGAATTTGTTCATACTTGGTAGAATTGTAGTAAAGTTTAGTAAAAGCATGTACAATGTATTTATTCTCTTTATAAGCAATCAAGAGTATGTATATAATGTGAGATTCATCTTTTAGTGGTCATTTCAAAAGAAGAGAAATGGTTGTGGGGTATTGTAAAAGGGAAATCTATAGATTTAACTACATAGACCTCATTGATCAAAGAGATTGAGAAAAAAAATTAGATGTATACTGGTAGTAACTCACAATTTATCCCTTTTGCATATCATTTGTGCTTATTTTTAATATTCATGGGAGCATATTATGTTAGATTATTTTTTTGAGCTCTTTATTTTTTCAATAAATAATATATTTCTAAAGAATTTTTGGAAGTTGTGATTTTCTTTAACTTTTGTAATAGGCACTTAGTGATGTTTTCATTTAGGGGTAGTTGAACATGCTCTTGATGTGGTGTAGGCTATAATCTATTTGTAACTTCGTATTTTTTATTTTGTGGGTTTTAACCTACTATTGTTTTATAAATTTATATTATAAACTTATTATTAAGAGTATATTATAATTAATTCTTTTGGATGATACTATTCTATCTAGTAGGCAACATATTAAAAAATTGAGTGAAGAATACACTTTAAACATAGATCCTTTATTGCAATATAGTAACATGAAACTCTAGTTACTTATAAATTTATATAGTCCATGTTGAACTCATGCCCAACCTAGATGTAGGCTCCTAACTCTTCCTATTGAAACCTCATCAAGGAGTAATTATCTCAACACATGATCTCCAAAAAAATATCTTCTAGCCTCACCCAAATCTAAAATAGGTTTACAACTAATCATTTCATACTAAATTAACTTTGATGCAGCACTAAAATAACCAAAATCTCACAAGTAAAATGATCACACCCTCATTAATCAAATTATCCCAAATCACTACCAAAGCTCCAACCTTGAGAATCAAGAACTCTCCATTACATCACGACCTACATCTCCTAAGATCATATGCCCCAAGTGAAAAAAAATTCTCATAAAAGAACATAAATCATGTCAACACTCTAATCAATAATCAAGAGTACACTATAGCGCAATAACCCCCATCCTATAAACAAGGATCACATGTCAAACTGACAAATCATAACCAATACCTCAACCAAAGATTTGAAGATTCATCCATGGCACCAAGATTTCAACATCTCCAAATCATATGAAAATAACCATCTCCTATCAATAGAACCCAAGATGTCAATGAAATCTCACTAAATAGAAGAAACAATATCCAAGAGCCCCTCCATGTCACCAACAACCATTGCAAAAGATCATCCAATGTCAAATGATGAATCCACATTATTGACAAAATTATTATACCAAGATACACATGGCATCATGATAAACATCTCCTAACTAAATATCATCCATGGCTCCAACACAATGAAAGGACTCAACATCAATATTTTCCAAAGGGTAAAGTAAAACCATGATATCCAAACCAAGAATATACAACACTAGAAAACTACCACTATCAAAATATCCCATTGAATTTTGTAAGAAATTTATCCATGACATCATGATAACCATCTCCTAAATGAGGATCATCAATGACCCTCACAACTAAAGAACTCAACTACAACATTAATATCTCCATGACACCATGATCTCCACCAAATGTACCTACATCAAACTCCAACCTAGTCTCACATGAAAACATCATATATATAGTTAACATGCATAGGTCGGGCCACAACATGACTATATCAGGTAATACCATCTCTCTAAATCATAATGATAATCAATTTCATGAAACAAGTGACCAAATTAGGCCACCAAACAAAATCTACATCCACAAGTTAAAATATCTATGGGTACAAAAAGCTCACATCTAAGTTGTATATGTAACCTATAAGTATAGAAAACCTACAACACTACAAAACTTGTAGATCTAATAACTTGCAACATACAAATTCAATAATAAATTTTTAACCATATCAAACTAGTATAATTAGAGATATATATTTATTTTTCAATGACGCAAAATGCCAAATCACCTCTACATTCAATTTGCTACAAAATAAAAATATGTCATAGTTAAAGGAACTAATAAATAACTTGAATATAAATATAAGTAAACAAATTATATAGCAACATCTCCAAACTTGATCCATTATGTAGTGTTTAGAACAAGATTTTATTGACTATAAGAAGTCCAAAATCATACACACATGAATAAGATATGACCTCTTTAAGATTGAAAAATAAACATGACTTCCATTTAACATTTTCAAATAAAAAATGGAATCTAGAATGTCCACTAATACCATAATGTAGTGCTCTAAACAAGCATTTCATCAACTATAAGAAGTCCAAAATTTGACACATGCCCAAGATATGACCTCTCCAATCCCAAAATTAAAATTCATCTTCGATCTAGCACTTTCTATGAAAAATAGAAAAATATATTTCCATATTGCTTGTCCAAATATCTTTCTATTTTAAACTAATTGAAGTAAAAAATCCAAATCTAGAGATGAAAGTTATGCATGCTGATTTTTTTTTCTCATTTGTAACATAACTCAAGCTATTGATTAGTTGTGGGCTAGTGGTTGGTAGGTGGCTAACTAGTGATTTATTGGTGGCAGTGGCACTCCAGTGGCTCCATTTGTGTGGTCTTGCTCGTTGGGTGGTGTTGGGATTAGCCCCTACAACCTAGCCACAACTAGGGGATAGCTTTTCTTGCAACTAGATGATACACCTTGGGCGGTCTATTTCCCATGGGACTAGGGGTTGGCCCCTTATCTTGTCCCCACCAAACTACACTAATTGAAATCATCCTGATGTTGGTTGGCATAGTAATTTGTTTTTTATAAATATTTTTTGCAAATTGTACATGGTGATGCAAGTGTTACAAAGGGGAATATTCCTTACCCCATAAACTTGATGCAACAAATACCATGTATAATACAACCATATTGCCAATACAAATGTATGAATCCATATGAACTATATGGATTTTTGGCCAAAATTTTCCATGTCATGCCAAAATGGGAAAACAAATTTTCCACCAAAATATATAGTGCCATATATTAAAATAATCGTTTTTGAGCCTTCTAGACTCAATGGTGAGGTCTACTTTTTTAGAAGACCTCTAGAAAATGTTCACCCCAAAACCTTAATGGAAAGAGCCCAAAAAGAAATCCACAAGGAAAATCTCCATCAAACCCCAAATATGCAGCAATCCAAGTTAGAAAATACACTTCTAACCTTGAATATGCCTTCATTATTTTCCTACAAAGTGATGGATTAAACTTTGTACAAAACTATACTCCTTGCAAGTGTTAACAATAATAGTGGGATATCTTCCCACAACCTAACAACTAGGTTATGTCATGAAATAGAAGAAATATTATAGTCATACAAAACTATTCACATATAACCTCAAGAGAGAAAATCATGCAAACGAGTATTTAGAATCTACAACATGTAAAATAATAGACAAAAATACCATGAAGATGACAAGATGTACCCTAGGAAAAACCTCAAGAGAGAAAAAACCAACCTCCAAAAATATCCACACTAAATATATTATCTCATGAACAAATATTACTATATATTTGCACCATGTCTCCATGAGTACCTTTGAAACACCAAGCCCTTTACATGCACTCAATGTGAACAATAAAATCAAAATTATTTAACCACACATCTCAATCTGGATGCTTCCTCTCACCACATGTGTAACCTACAATAGATGCTTAAACCATCCAATCTCAATAACTACTCATGTGCTTTCTTTTATAGAAATAATTTTGCACAAAACCACCAAGTGGTATTATATAAACCATGTGACTAATACCATGAGATTAAAAACCATTTCCCCCCTCATTTACTTTTTTTATACTAATTTTTTCCAATATTAAATATTTTCCCATTGTGCAAATCAACATTAAATATTTATCCCAATGTTACATACAATAGGTAAAGTGATCCCAAGAATGTTTAACCTATGTGATGCATGCATCCATAGATCCCATAGGTGCACCAAAAATAATATCAATTTTATATAAATAACATTATGCAAGGTGAACAACACACCTTTCTCCAACATTTTCCACATGCATCAAATAGAGACCTTTATGTTTGGTAAAAACCTTATGTTTAGTAGAAAATGGAAAATAAATAATAGTTAAATAAAATATATTACAAATTATACTTTTTACTCCAATGTTATGATATTGTAAGATATATGTCATGGGATCATCCCACAATAGTGTGTCCCACTTTTTGGTCAAAGCGGAGCATTGAAATCAACATTTTTCACCACAATTTCACTTTTTGAAACCTATAAATTTAGTAAACTATTAAGAATTTGTAAATGATGTGAACTAGTTATTTTTGAGATTTTATCTATAGATTATAAACATATTTTTAAAAAATTAATAAAAAAAATTGTGAGTTTCTTTTATGTAACTTTTAATAACTTATTTTTTATAGAATATTTTAAAAAAAAGTGATGTTACTTCAATAAAGCATAAATTTATTTGTATAAAGGATAAACTATAAATTTTTAAACATATATTTGAACCATTGATATCTAGTGCATAGATATTTTTTCATAATTTTTTGTTACATATATATTTTTTAACTGATAGGCTATATATAGAGTGAACTTTCATCCTGAAACCTGTCTCATGTTGTTAAACAATTGTTGGTTGTCGTTAAATAGGAAATGGTTTATAGTTTCCAGTCGTGGTCAGATCAAATCGTATCTATTGTTTTCGATCAACTGCAAAACTTTACGGCATAAAAAGAAAAGCTTACTGCAAAACTTTACGACATAAAGGAAAATATTATCTATGCATTGAATGAATTCACTGGCATGTTGGTCACACTAAATGCACGTATTTTTGGATAGATTTTGTTCATTGCTAACGGTCCAAATGTCACTTCGAATCAAATAACTTATACGCAAGATCTGATATGCTTTCAACTGCAATAAATTTTCTCTACTGCTCACCATGTCTACAAATAGAATGAATGGTGAATGAAAAATACATAACATCAGACTATCTGAAGCAGACTACGCAAAGCAAATACCGGTGAAAGAAATTTGAAGAATCCATAGTATTCTCCTACAAAGTTCACCTATTTCTTTTCTCATATACTCATAGGAAACTCATAGGATCCTGCAAAGTTTTCCTACTTTTTTCCTCCTATATACTCATACTCATAGGAAACTCATAGGAAAAAAATGTTCTGTAATAATCTTCCACTCCTCCTCGCTTCTCTCTCTTCCTCCATTTGCAACTGCCATCATAATTAGATCAGAAACCATTTCAAGCGATTCACTTGCTTCAGACTGACGTTGCACCACGTCTTCTGCCAATATAAGCCTTCCATTTTCAGGCAAAGCCTTGTAACAATTTTAAAATATCTTGGTGCAACTCTTGTTGTCCCAGTCAATCAAGACTTTTTGTTTCATCAAATTGTCAAAATCATTTTCTAAATTATTCAATGTTTAATATTGCTCCTCTACCAGAAAGGTCATTACAGTTTATTTATCAATTACCTTCATAAAAATGGTGCCCGTAGAGGGTATGCTCTCAAACATATTGTCATCCACATGTTGAATTCCTGAATACAAAGCTATAAAGGTGAAGATAGCAAGTTTTGATCTTTTATTTGTTGTAAAATGGGTTATTGCCCCATCAAGAGTAATACACCACAAGCTGGATTTTTACACAAATTAATGAGAAACCCATGGTAGTTTTTCCATGATACATATCCAGTTTCCTCAATTAAGAAGAAATGCAATCAATTTGAATGCTAAAAATATATTACACAAATAATGTCTTATTTTATGTTGATTCTTCTTTGAACAATGTAGAAAATCACTATAGCACATGCCATTCATCTTTGAAGCCTCTGACCTCGGTGAGCCACAACATGTCAAACATTAACTGAGATATCGTTTGGTAGTGTAATTTGCAATAAATTGCTAAATGAAACAATACACAAGATTTTTAAAAATATGGTTAGATCATAACTTCATAAAACTCCGGAAGCACAAAAGTAAAAAAATGTTATGCACCTAATAATTTTGGTCCAAAAGGAAAATCATAAGTTCCTATATTCTCACAAAGTTTTTATGATCAATAATGGAGTGTTTCCTGCTTTGTTGAATGCTAAGAATGTATTATACAAATAACGTCTCATTCCATGTAGATTACTCCCATGCTTGGGCTCTAATCTATTATATATTTGTGTTCCACCAACATAGTTTCTCTATCTCACAATCAATGGTAAATTATACCATTGCATATCCCCATTAAATTTTTTGTGATGAGAGCCATCGTTGGGTCGAAGATAGGTGTAAGAACCACAGAGAGTTGCTGAGTTCTCATGGCTATAGCTAGAATCAACTGAAATTGTGGAAGTATTCTTCAATAGTCAAAATGGTTGACCTTACTGCCCATACTTCTTGAGTGCTATATCTAGCACAGATAACTACAGTTACACATTTACTTACCCTATTTTTAATGAAGTTGAGATTTCCAACTTTCTGGTAAGTAACTTGCTCAATGATATCTTGCACAACAAGGTCAATATGAGCTTTGACAACCCCAGTGGGAGGAGGCCCCCACTCACTAGCTTGGGAGTAGAACAATCTAGGCCATATCTAAAGACCCCAAATGAGAAAAACTCTGCCTCCAAGTATTCCAAATTGAGAGGAAATTCAATCATATTTATCTCTTTAGTATGTACTTCCGTAGGACAATATCCTCCATCTTACCTCTACTTCAACTCTACTACTCCTTCACTCGCACACACAAACACCAAAAATTATAGGCAAATGTATTGGTGAAACAGGTGGCCTTTTATTGACAGCGAATAAAAATCTGTGATGATAACCGATCTAGGGCACCACATGGAGTCTGTTGCATGTTTAAATATCTAGAATGATCTATGTTCGTCAACTAACTTAAATCATATCAATCCCAATCCCTTTGCCTTTGTCGTAGCACTCGCTAGATTTAGTGACTAAAGCCATGAAAACTTGTGTATTGGAGATTGTTTCCTTAAATTAAAATTATACCTACAACTTATTTTAAATATTATCTTCATAAAAAATTGGTAAACAAAACGTATTACCTGCACACACATAAAATCATACTTATATTTTTCTATTTGTGTAACTCTTGCACCCTTTTCTGGTGCAAATGCTAATTATTAACATTTTGAAGTGATACTAACTATAATTCAAACAAAGGTTACTTCAAGATAACACATAATTTTTTTTGTATTCTTCCAAATTAAATTCTTCTTTTTTTGTTGAAATAATTACATCAATACCTATTGCACATATTTTTTAGATATTTTTTTGTATTTTTTATTTTCCCACATGTGTAATAAAAAGACCTTGATGTTTGATGAAAAACATATGTTCATAAGAAATAAAAAATAAATATAATAAAAAAATAAAATATATTCAAAATTAGAATTTTTAGAAATATTATAATCTATCCCCAAAAGGTGAAGTAAATGTAGTTTTTAGTCAACATTTTGATAGGTGCAAAGGAGACTCCATTGAGGGTTTGATTTAAGAGGAGCGGTTCTATCCAAGGGGGTTTGATTTAATAGGGTTTGATCTACCAACCTTCAATCAAAACCCTTTAGATAAAACCCCAAGGCTTAAATCATTATTAAAATTTCTAAAAAATATGTGATTTCAAGGAAAAATCAAGATGTCTTAGAAGTGAGACACATTATTATGACACCACGCCATGGTAATTCCATTTAATGGTCCAAACCTTATTTCAAACATAATTTTTATTAAGACATAATGAGTAGAAGGAGAGGCTCAACACAAAAACCTTTGAGATCGAAGGTCCTTTATTCAAGTGTACTTTCATTCGAAGCTACCTTTCTATAGTGATTTTAAATTTGAAACATTTTAAAATGGAAGAAAAATCCTTCTCTAGAACCCCCCCTTCATTCAAACCCATTTGCATGTGGTAGATATTTTACCTTCAAATAAAGAAACTTCATTCAAATTTGTTTTTGATTGATTAAGCAGGGAAAAAAGGGCCCTAACCCAAACCTAAATTACAACTGTAAGAACATCATGGCCAGAGGTGAGAAACAACAAAAAAAAGGAAGCTCACCAGACTTCCCAAATCCCCAACTAAAAAGCTTAACCAATCCCCTTTCTATCAAACATTTTAGTTCTATCAAATGGATCAAAAAACCTAAAGCTATCAGTAGTAGCATCCCTACTTAACCATCTATAGTGCTTATAGATAGCCATCATATAGTTCCTACTAAGAAAATATATAACATTATAAAATCTAAAGTTCTGGCCTCCATGGCCATAACCAGTAGCAACAGACCAAAACATTGGAAAAGTAAACATCAAAAAATCAAAGAAACCAACACAATCGAACACCCAGGCTATGTATCTTCAATAAGCTTCCAGGCTTTGACCAAGTCTTCAACAGTACCATTCACCATGGCCTTCTGCTCCATCTTACCTGCAAGGTCCTCACCAGCGTCCACTACCTTCTTCTTCTGCTGTTTCTTGATTTTTCCCATCCCCGAGACAGTGACCATAATAACTTTCTTCATTACTGCATCCACAACCATGCACACATTCTTGATAGCTTCTTCCAAGGTTTGAATCTAATGGGCATTTCCTTTTTTTTGTACACCTTTCTCCAACACTTTTAGTCTGTCCTCAATTATTCCACTTGTCAGATTTTCTAGGGCTTGGACTTCGCCTTCCTATGCTTTCTCAATAATCTTCTACTCCAGATTTTTCATTCTCTCCTCCAGACTATTAAGTCTCCCATGCACATCCTCAACATCTTCAATTTCCTCTCTGTTAATATCCTTTGCTCTGTCTTGTTGCAACTGCTCCCTTTCCTCATCACCCTTACCTTCTTCACTATCAGCCCCTAAATCCTCTTCTTCAGTCGAATCATTCCCCAGGCTATCTGGAATTTCTTCGGTTGAGGAATCAATTTCCTCATCTTCTTGTTTCTCAACACTTTCTAGAGGGCTTTGGGGTTTTTCCTTCGAGCTTTGGTCATTTTTGTTCTTCTCCTTTCCTTTAGATGCCGCCATTTCCAATCTTTTAGACCTCCTACCACCCTGATGAAAACCCTCCATCTCATTATCATTGGGGATAGTTATGGTGTTCACCTCTTCGCTTAATTTACTCAGTATCAACCTTCTCCATATTTTGGTTCCCAACTCCATCAAGACATCTTTTCTTTTTTTTGGAGTGACTGCAAGTAACTCCTTCCACATGGCCATTTCTAGTCTTTTGTCTTTTTTTTCCAGAATTCTTAGGGCTTTGAGATTTCTTACTAGACTTTTTAGGTGTCGAGGCAGTAAGACTTTCAAGGAGCTCAATCTTCACTAAGCTTTTGGGTTTAGGGCTTTCGATCATTTTCAGAACCAGGTTTTTCTGCGAGGTTCTTGATATGAAAAATTTATATATAGCCCTTATTAGGCCTTGATGTAAAGGCGGGTTTGCACCATGAGTGAGGCTCTAGCTTAGGGAGGAAAACAAGAAGAATGACAGGTTAATTTTCTCCTGGTGTCTAATATGATTGAGAATGGGGAAGTGCTAGCCATGGACAGACTGGTATCAGCCCTCAAGGGTAAAATATTTCATTACTACAAAGTAGATATTATGGTACGAAGGAGGAAGCTTAACCCTAGAGTAACCGTTTTGAAACCTTTTTGGTTTTTCTTTCCCTTCGAATTTTTTTTCAAAGTAATCTTGATATTTACCATTACTAACCTTAGCAATTTTTGTGCCTTCATATGCCAATCCCGTCGCGTCTGCAATAAGCTTAGTATCCACTTTGAATTGAAGCCCTCCCAGAGTAGCCTCTCCATCTCTCCACGAATTGCTGAATTTGTAGTTGAGCCTTTCATTATACCCTTCCATAGCAACAAAATACTGGGTGAAACCTGCTTGTTCAAACAGACTCTAGAGCTCCTCATTATTGCGAATCGAGTCAAATTTATGTGGTTCAAGCCACTTCCTAGGACCACCCATATTCACAGGACTATGGATTTTTTTTAGGAACAAGCAAGAACTCACTCCGTTTTCCTTCAACATCCTCAACACTCACCATAAGTAGGATTCAAATTTGTTTAGTGATCTTGTCCTTCCAAGTTTTTTTGTGCCTTATCCCATTAGTAGGATGTACACTATTATGTTATGATCCTCTAAATATTTTCATGTTTACTATCCTTTACTTACACCCCTTAGGTTTATTATCATTCCTATTGCATTTTCCATGATATGATACTTATGGTTACCAATTCACTATTAACTACTTGCTATGGTCCTATACTACTATATTATGATTTTTGAGCTCATATGTTGAGCCTATGTTGATATAGCACATTTATGAAATTATAGATTGATCTCATAAATTTATATATCATACTTTTAGAGTTATCACACTAGTCATATTGGGGGCATCATTCCTTCCCTAAATTTATGCACTTCCCTTTCCATATCCTTAGCATTCATATCAATAAATCAGGGGCATCAAACCTTCCCCATTACACAATACACTTTCATGGACACATCTTTCACATTGAGGGATTCACACTGTCCTTAATAAATGCCATACAAATTAGACATTATATTCCCCTCCTTTAAACATCTACATAATCTTTATTATCAAGGGAATCATGCCTTCCCAAATTTCACATTCTTCCTACTTTGATTCATGCTAATACCAATACCTATTTCCTTACCATTATGTGCTTATGCTACCACATTGGGGGCACACGTCTTTTCTAGTTTCATATATGCATACATGGCTTTTCCTCACCATTGATGACTACACCACCATTTCACATTGTCTATGTTAGGGGGAAATACTCCTACAAATTCATCTTTAGGTAAAATGTGGCCACTTTTTTTCTTTTCTAAATTAAGCATAAAATTGAACTTGGACAAGTAGTTTGAGATGTGGAAATATAGCCAAGATTGAGTACAAGAAGTTATATATATTTTTAATTTAATATTTTTTTATAACTTTTTCAAATGGATATATCCTATAAATTATATCAGAAACATGCACATCAAATAAATTGCACAAAATTAATTAAAAATATATTTTCTTTGAAATTTTATAGAACAATCATTTCTATTTTTTTTAAAAAAATTGAATAATAGAGTCAAAAGTTATTGAAAATTAATACTTATCTATTGGAGGAATATGATGATACTTTTCAACGAAAATAAAAAAATATCATAATTTATTCAAAATATTAAAAGAAATGTATGGCCAGAAAGCTAAGAAGTATATCTTCATTTTGATGTTGGTTTAAAAAAAAATGTATAATATACAAAACTTGATAAGGTTGAAGTTCAAATTCTAGTTATTATGTTAAAAGCATAAATTTAAGAGCCACAAGAGATGTCCAACCCTTCCAAGACTTAAATGGGTGGAGATCATTAAAAAATTGAATTCAAGGCATTAAAAATGTGTACACATCAAATCATATAAATATTATGCTTTTCATAATAAAAATGCATTTTGCTGAAAATCACAAGGTTGGCCACTTACTCCTTTAATTCACATGTTTACTAGATGCTTTATTAGTTTGGATATTACATTTGATTAATACACAATACACTTTTAAATTTTTTACTCTACATGATTCATATGCTTAAATTCTTATCTTTATATTACATTTCATGTACTAATTTTCCCTCTCCTTCAATTCCTTGCCTCCTATAGATGTAACTAATTGAAGGGGGGATATGTTGTCACTAACATTCCTATTTAACATTTACGTTTTTTATGTTGGGAACACTGCTATGTATTGTGACTCATTGTCATGATTAGAGGGATCACCATCACATGACACGACAACACCCACATGCCTTGTCATCTCGTGGATGCCAAGCTAAAAACAACATTATTACTTTTCAAACAAGTATGGTTCCCTGTCTTTATTCAATCATTATTTTTCTATTTCCTAGATGGTTAAGCAAGGTCCTCTTTTCTACATAATTTTTATTTTTGAGAAAAAAGCTACTTATTGCATACTTTTCCTTTATTTTGCAAGTTCCAATGGATAACACATGCCAAAGAATAAATCTACACAAGGATCCAATCCTTTATATGTATCATGTTTGATATCATTTTATGTCTAAAAAACTATTTTATATATGTGTTTGTGAGTGCTACATACTTTGTGATGCGTGGTCATTCTAGGATTCACATATACCTCAAAGTGGGGTAAAATGTAAAGGTAAAATTTACACACCGATGTCATTTCCAATTTAGTTCTATACCCATTTTTGAAGAATTTCTTAATACAAATACATATTGACAAATGATATAATCTTGTGTGAAAGATATGCACATATTCCTATTCATTTATCCTCCATGTTATCTATACTTGCACATACCCTAATGCATTCACCTCGATTATGCATTATTTCACTAATTCATATGTCTATTCCAATATATTTGACATCCACCCAAATCTGCTTGTTTGTCTACCCATGGCCATTTTTCGTGGTCATAGGGTTGATCTTGTGGTTATGAACTTGACCCCACCTTCTCAGAATTTAAATTCAAATTTTGGCCATGCATGTTGTCCATTATTTTCTCACCCTTAGTCATATAAGAACATGCTAGCATGATTTGGTGTTTAAAGACATTCCCTTGCACCCATTTTACATCCAAGTAATCATCCTTAAGTATTCTCCCACCATGTCTCATCTTAGAGCACCAAATGGACAATTAATAGCAACACATTTGGATTTGATGCACTAAAAGAAATAACAAAATTGCATACATCATTCAAAGATGCTTTGATATTGTTTTCAATCTTATATACAAATTCCCACAAACTGACCTAAGAGAATATGTCCCCTAATGACAACTCTCCAAACTATTTCTAAATACTATCAATCCTAGAGCAAATCCCAATAGACTACAAAACAGAGTTATACATTACACAGGATCATCTAGACAACCTTTCCCCCCAATAAGAAGAAACATTGGGGCTATACGGAGGGGCTACAGCTTGTTGCCAAATCTTAAAGCACTGGAACGTAAAGGATAAAAACTTCATTTTGTTGTATATAACTTCACTTTTTTCTAACAAATCTCAGGGCCAGCCGCTTCATGCCAGCACTCCCTAATCACCCTCTTGCATTCGATTATTAAATTTAGAAGGGCATGCCATGGAAACGATTACTGAAATGCACGGCTCTCATCTTTTTCAGAACTGCAAGCGGCAGCATTTGTTGGGAGGCTTTCATATACATCAACCATCGTTCTCCTCCAAGCTCCATAGAAAATTGGCATAGGAGGCAATTACATAGCTGTCAACATCAACCATTGTCAATTATCCATTGCTTAACTAGCTCAAAAAACCAGGATGCAAGAGCTTAGAAGGATATGAGCAATTAGTTACCTGTCATGAGGGGCAGCCTGGACTGCTTGTTCAAAGTAAGCTTCGGCTCTCTCTACATCTTTATGAGTTTCCCATATGAGTTGGGCGTAAAGTGACAACACCTCTCCATCTGCAGGATCGGCCAGTATGGCCCTTTCATAGAATTCCTCTGCTTTGCTAATGTCCTCTTTCACCTAACAAACCAGTCAAAACACTTTTTGCCTTCAAGCATCTCCATACCCAGTAAATGTTTCTTAAAACCATTCTAATGAGAATCTTGTTCGCTTACCTCGTGTAAAAACTTGGCATAGTTCCTGAGCAGCAGCGGATTGCCAGGATCTGACTCCAACATCTCTTCATAATATATATCTGTAATCTTGCAACAAGTTTCTTTTGGCTTTCTGATTCGGGGAAGTGCCAAATGAAAATGCGAGAAATCTGTTTTAAACATGCTAGAAGAGGAGAGTTTGTGCAGCATAGAATGGCGGTCTCTATGACAGGCTTTTGTTCTTGAAATGCAGGCAATCGGATTCAATTTTGGGTTAAGGGCAGGGGAATTTTTGAGCAGCATTGTTCATAGAAACGATAGATTTTCAAGAGGTGTGAAGAATTAGCTGAAGATTTAGATGATGGTCATGGTTGGAATACTATTTATGTGCAGATGGATATGGGCATGAATAAACATATAAACCTGAAGATGACGATAAGCATGGGCAGAAGCGCCTGCCCAAAGAATGGGTGGAGGCGTTACGGCAATCAATTCGGATTGGGACGTGCAAATTGTAGAAGCGAATCAATTGAATTATAGAGATTTCTTAGATATTTGTACTAGAAAAGGTATCTTCATTTTATTTTATTAGGAACTTTAGCAATCCATTTGTTAATGGCTATTATAAAGTGTACCTTTTAATAATATTTTATATATGATGTTGTTTGTATATTAGTTTAAAATGATAAAAATAATAATTTATTTCAGATATTATTCACGGAATGATTTAAGTTCTTATTGGAGCCAATATTTTATTATATTTAATAAATTTACTCAAATATCTATAATTTTATATTTATAAGATGTACAAAGTGTCAAGTCATTTATTATGAATTGATTTTTTTCTAGTTTTAAATTAATTTAAATTATATATCAAATGTTGTCAATGTCTTTCATTAGTTGTATATGCTGTAATGGTAAAATTCGATGTCTATTTTCATTTAATTTTGGGTCCATTTTGATGGGATGTCTTATTCCAATTAAATATTGATAAGCGACATATTCGTATGTTATGTTTGTCTCTTTCCTTGATCCCTTTTCATGTCCTCATTTACTCTCACTCACACATTTTGATACATGGGTAAAAACACAACAATGTGTCCCACTAATGGGCCAACACTTAGTTTTTCCAAAAATCATGTCATGATTGAAAACTTGCACGGGAGGTTCAATTTTAATAGGGGAGGTTCAATCTAAGTAGGGGAGTTCAATCTAAGCATAGTGTAGTTTGATCTAAACCCCTTAGATTGAGCCCTTCTTTGTGGACAACACCTCCTTCACTCTTATCAAAATGTTGAAAAAAGATGTGGTCGCCTTATGTTTTTGGGTGCTAAATGAAGTCATTTGTGTTGAATATAAGATAAACAGTGCAATAAAAATATTAACAGAACTATGTTTGAATCTAATTAAGAAATATATGATTCACCATTAAACTAAAATATAACATGGGACAATATATAAGAAATCAACAATACAAATATGAACACGAGATATATGTGGCGTAACTCTTAAAAAAAAACTCAACCACCAAAGAGACACTAAGCTTGTATTAATATCAAGAAGATGAATACACCAACACAATCTATTTTATCCCTATGGTCTAGTAGCATTCTAGCAAATTAGAAATGCCTACAAATCAACCTCTAAAACCCATATCCCATGTCACCAATGTATAGAGAAACTAGAAACAAGAAACTATTAATATTTGTAAAACAATGGGTCAAATTCATGAGCCCAAATTAGGTGCCCAAATCCCAAAGTAAAAATTTAATGACCAAAATTTATTGGTCAAATAGTAGGAATAGATTTTAAGCCCTCTTATATTCTTACATATCATATATTTTTTCATACACATTATAAAGACCAATTTTCTAATCCTAGGAAATCCATGAGGGAAATAATTACATGTTATAACATCTGGATCTTAGGGAGATGCTACATAACTCTTGATTTTTTACCTTTTATACGTAACCTCCTCATTCAATCTCTTCATGCAATAATGTCCCAAGAATATAGAGATTAATAAATAATAAATATTATCCTCTCTCATATGATCACCCACTTTCACCCACTTCATGAACCTTGGAGAATTCATACTATGTATCCAACTATGAAATAATTATATATAATACTCTCAAGGACTTTCGAGGTGAATATAACACCTAATCTTAAGGTTCTTCCACTTGATATTCATATTGTAAAAAAACAAGAGGAACAAAAATAAATAATTTAATTGCTAGAAGAGGAAGCACCCATAGCCTCCTTGCACCAAAAAAATTTATCCATCCTCACTAGCTTAGTGAGAGAATTTGCAAAATTATCCAAAGTGAACATTAACCTTTTGTATCATGACTATTATCCTCAACGGTCTTATAGAAGAAGTGATGTTTCAAACATTTATATCTTATTATGACATGGTACGCTATATTATTTTCCAAATGGATAACACTCTAACTATATTACATTTAATCTTGACTTTCCTACACTCAAATCTAATACTTGGGTGTTTGCACAAAGATGGGGGACCAAAAAGTAGCAACAACCACTTTTTGGCCCATGAAAATAAAAATGTAAGTGTGTTATAATGCACTCACATTATTTATTTATTAAAATAAAAATAAAAAGAGGTTGAGCTCATTTGAGCCCAACCTCAATTCTAACAATCCCTAATTATGCATGGAAGGAAAAAGTGTGAGCATGTTTGTTACATATTCGACTAGATGTAATCCAACACAATATTTTCATGATATGCACAAGGTTGAGGAGGTAAGATTTTTAGGTTTTTAGCAATTTAAATGAAGATGAAATTTATTTGCATTTATTGTGATTTTCTATTTTATTTTAGAAATTGAAAACCCCTCAACACTCCCAAACATTAATTCACCAAACCATGTGGAGGGAATTATTATCCAAGAGCAAGTAGAGCCTAATCTTCTTGAAACTCCTCCATTTATCCCTAGACCTCCTTGTTACACATAAGAAAATTTATTAGGTCAAATTTCATTCAACAAAAAATCAATTAAAATATTTATTGCTATATTAAAAAATCCTATTGCAACTACTTCACATTGAAGAGTCCTCATGTCATCGTTGGAATCTATAATTTCTCATATAGATTCCATTAGTGGAAAAATAAACATATGGTCCAATCATAGCGAGAATGCATGAAAATTATACTCTAAAAAATCATCGTATAAATAAGTAAAAGAAAAAAAAATAAAATTTGATTTGTGTGCATTGTTTATCAATCTGCGAACTAATGCACCCTTACATGGAAGTTGTAAGAGATTCCACATATTCATTGGTGTCAACACCAAGGAATAAGGAGAAAAATTAGGATAGGTGGTGGATGGTTTTTGACACTCCATGCAATAACAATAAGGTTCCACAATATTTCTTGAGGATAATCTATTGTGATTTTAATCTCAATGAGATTCTAAATTATATTAACATGCAATATTTTCAAGGTAGATGAAAAGGCTCTACATGTTAGGAAATAATGGGTCAATATATAGTTCATTTAATCCATTTCATACATAGCCCCATGAGAGAAAAGCATGCATACAAGCTTACAGAATAACCATAATGCATATATCAATATAGATAAGATACAAGATAACACAAGATATACCCTGGGAAAACCCTCAAGAGGGAAAAACCAAGCCTCCAAAATCATCCATACTTTATCTATTATTCAACAATAAAATAATGCATGCACTTACAAAGTTGTACCATGAATACTTCTTAAACAATTAAGTCTATCCAATTCATCCTTGATGTATCCAAGCATGAATCCACACATCCCATGCCATGATTCACATATGCACTCCTCATAAAGACTCAATAATGACAGTTCACTCAACCGATCAACCTTAACCACTAAACATGTGTTTTTTTTTACAGATACAAGTTCACACAAATACAACCAAGTGGTAAGATAAAACCATGTGCCACAAAACCATTGACCTCTCATTTAATATCGGGTACTAACTTTTCACTTTATTAAATGCTTTCCCTGAACATTGAATTATTATAGGATTATGTCTCATACACATTAAATAATAACCATATGTTACAATAAAACTTTACAAGTGGCCCCAAATAATTATCTAATGCGACTAAACACACCTCCTAGGTGCACCACAATTAAATAATTATTTAATTATAACATTACAATATAAAAATTTATACAATGGTGTACGACATCAAATCCTAACACTACACAGTACATGGAGGAGGCACATAATATCAAGGAACATGTACCAAGACCCTTACGTAAGTCATACATTCAACATATGTTGATCCCTTCTTCTGTGAAGGAGAGTGTTGAGGTGGAGACTTTACACTCAATTAGTTCCTTGACATAAACCTTAATACAACATAGTAAGCCATTTTTATAGGGTATTGAGGGTGAGACTTATAACCGTCAATACTCACCTCACCTTTGTTGCAAGTGTGGATCTATTTGTGACTAGGGGTCATAGGATGTTGAGGACACAATTGTAGAGGATTCTCTAGATTTCTAAAAGCATGGTAGATAGGGCCATAAGGATAATACATCTACATTAGAAAATAATGTGTTAATATCTACATGTGTTTCTTGATAGAATCTTTGGTATTGATGGATAGGTAATTTCTAATAATATTCAACAATTTATTACATAATTTTATTTTTAAATATAAGATTTATTATATGGGAAAAGAGATCCTAGAAAAATTAATGCATTAACCTAGATCAATCCTTCTCTCGTACAACATTTATAATACGAGTCACCAAAGACTCAAAGGCTTGATTAGTGTTCTCAAGGAAGAGTCGCGTTGTTTGGTGGGAATCTATTCCTTTATTTCAAAGATGGAAGGTTGGTATGTATGTTGATTAACTTAGGTAATGGGTAACCCTAACTGACAAACTGAGAAAATATATGAAATACTATTATTATTTATAAAAAATGATGATAGGGCAAGAAAGAGTAGATCTGATAGAACTTATCACCAAAAGCAAAGGAAGAAATGACAAGATACCAACATGGGGTGCTAGTTACTTTAGGGTTTGTATGGTCTCAATTCATGTATGATAATATTTGTTACAATCCAATTTTTCCTCTTGTGACATCTCTCTATTAGCTTTACCTGATTTTGGATGTGCATCCACAAAAGAACAAAAATAGTTGTGTTGTATAGGGCTTGCCTTAGTCAAACCATGTGTTGGTGTTCCCACCTCCACAATAGCAATGATGAAAATGATAAAGAGTGTGTGCTCTTGAGGGAGTAGAGGAAAAAAAAATGATAAATATTATTATAAATGAAATAGCATGAAGTAGAGTTACCATATGTGTGAAACCCTTGTTGGAGTGATGTCATATCATAAGTCGCCAAAAGGAGTTGATGAAGAAAGAATAAGTTTCAAAATAACCTTCATTTAAATAGAGAGCTTTAGAAATCATGTAGAGAAGAATAGAGAGAGTGCTTATAAATAAGTCTCATGTGTGTAAATGAGAAAGAGAGATGGAGATGTTTTGATTATAGGGGAAAAATAGGTTTTGGAGAGACTTGGAACCCTTTACAAACACGTTTTGAAGGGACCCGAAACCCTTTTCATGTGAAGGTTTTGAAGGGATCCAAAATCATGTGACCAATAGAATGCTACAGATAGATATATATCATAAACAATTAGCAACCCAAAAACAACATCCACCAAAAGATAGACTAGAATACTCATGTTGCAAAGATCAATTTTTGAAGGGAACGGGTCTTAAACCCTCTACAACCAATTTTTTATAGGGACCTTGAACCCTACCTATCTAACAAATGAAACAGTCTGAAACAACTAGGCATCAACAAACAAAATGCCCAAAAAAATAATTGAGCTAGGAATTACAACATTCAGAACCAAATGAAGAAAAACCATATCACCCATCTTGTCTCTCCATTGGTTGTATCAGCCAAGCCACATCAAATCATTCACTCAAAAAAAAAAATCCCAACAACACTACCCACCTCTGCAGGAGAAGTCACCAAGAAAACTCATTCCACAGCAGCCAAGTCTCTCCACCATACCCACACTCCACCTCAATAGGAGCTACAAGGGAGAAAACATGCTTAAGAAGCATGATCAACCCACCACTTCTACAAAACCCATCTCCACCTCAAAAGGAGACACCATCTATAGAGCTATGAAGATAGCAAACACTCCTACAAAGTGAGTAAACTTAGCAACCATGGGAAACAAAAGCACCTGAGTCTTCAAAATTAATATGAATGCAATGTTGAATGAACAAGACAATGGAGAGGGTGGGTGAATCAGTTGTATCAAATTAAAATATTAAAACCCTCAACAGTAATCAGATCCACATGCATTCATTAAACCCTTAATCTATTATAATGTTTAAACATGAAAAGAAGATAACATAAACTGAAATAACCAACACCATGCACAAGAGAACACCAGATTTACGTGGAAAACCCTAGAAGGGAAAAACCATGGTGATGATTAGCTCACAATATAAATAATTGCAAAAATGGTACAAAGACGCTCATTGCTAGAATAGGACACACTGTCCAGAAAGGCTCACAACCAAGGCTCATTGTTGAAATAAAAAGAAGAAAGAAGATAGAATGTTACATAGAGAACATAATCTCAATGCAACAAAGATTCCATGACAATAGCTCCAACAACAATCATAGCCTTCAAGAGATCAAGATACCTCAGCTCACTGCATTCAAAAATCTTGCATTTTAGCTCGCATTGCATTTCACACTGAACTACACTTAATTTCTTATCACAAAATTTAGTTCTATTCTGCACTTCATCTTGCATTTATACCTTTTGCAACTTGAAAAACATCTCCAAGTTGGCTACACTCACCTTAAACTTTACAAATTCAAAATAGGTCAACACTAAGATTTCTTGTAGTGGATAGGAACAATAGTGGACCAATACAAAACTTAACCAGGACCCAAATTAACTTTCACACACCTCGCTACACCTTCATTAATGTTCAAACATCTTCAAATGTAGTGTAAACACCAGGTCAGTCGTTACCCATGCAAACACCATTAAACTTTAAATTACACACTTCCTCAAATCCAAAGATGACTTGTGAATCACACACCATGCTTCATCATGATCTAGAATATTCCTCTATCACCTTGAAATCCATCAAACTCCTTCGCAACAAATCTCACCTTCAGAATGTACATGCCCAGTACACTCAAATTACACTGCCAAACACTGCAACTCTAAAATCCAACTTCTGGAGCACCAAATCACAAATCCTCTTGACATAGGAAAGAGATCAACACCAAAAAAAAAACTTCAGAATCACAAGACTTGAAGAGCAACTACGAAGAAATGCGAAGCAAAAACATTTCTCCCAGAAACCTCTATAAGCAACATTGCAAATCCAGTTCACACACTAGTGAACTTGGCTTCCTCTGACCATCGATCCAAAAGCCAAAAATTTGGATATAGAAACTATGAACACCTCTATCCAACATATCCAAACCACACAAGCAGATCTTCAATCCAGAAGAAATGTGAAGAAAACTCAAAACACCTCTGCAACACCCTATTTCCTTACTTTATCAATTTTCTAAATATCCTCTACATCTAAACCATAAACAAAAGCTTATGAAAGTAACACCAGAGGATAACATCAACAACTTAACTGATGACAACATAATGCAACTAATCAAAGCAACAATCTCTCTCAACCACTGGACAACTATCACCAATGACAACACATGCTTGTTGACATCAATGACAACACCTTCACACTTGAAACAATCTTCCCCTTTGTCATTGACGGTAACACAAGATGTGAAAAACCATCAAAGACAACATACAAAATATTCCCGCACTTTCTCTCTCTCCCCCTTTCAATATTTCATTTTCACATGACTTCTCTCTCCCTTTATATAAACAAACTTTTTCACATGACTTCTCTCTCTCCCCCTTTGACATCAATGGAAAAGGAAAAAATATTTTGTATTGTTCCCCCCCTTTGACATAGAACCAAGATACTTGAAACTGCTCTTAATACTCCCCCTTAGAAGTATACACCAATCAAATCAGCAACCTCTACATAATGACAACATACATTCCATACAACAACAATGTTACTACCTACTCCCCCTGAGAGGTAGCCACCAACATCAATCCGGAAAGGAATGAATCCATAGATCCATTGGATTGATGCATCTCCATATACATCTAGTTCAAAGAAGGAGGGGAAAAAACCCCCAAACTCTCCTAAAGATACTCAAAAGTATCCTTAGGAAGAGCCTTACTAAATATATCAGCAATCTGATCCTTTGAAGGTACATACTCAAGCTTCACTTCATTCTCCACAACCTTCTCTCTCAAAAAGTGATGCCTAATTGATATATGCTTTGTTCTTGAATGCATCACTGGATTCTTTGAAATATTGATTGCACTTATATTATCAAAAAAGATAGAAATAGGCTCAACATACACCACTTTGATATCCTTCAATGTCTATCTCATCCACAATACCTATGTGTAGTAAGATGTTGCAATAGACTCAACCTTTGTAGTAGATAAAGAAATATAATCTTGTTTCTAACTTATCCATGATACCAATCTACATCCAAGAAAGAATGCACCACCACTTGTACTTTTCCTATCATCCACACAACCAACCCAATCTACATCTGTGTAAGAACTCAATGCGAAATCAGTATCCTTAGGATACCGCAAGCCATAATCTGAAGTGCCCTTCAAATATTTGAATATCCTCTTTACTATTGCAACATGTGTCTCTTTAGGTTCTTAAAATCTAGCCACAAGAAAAATTGCATGCATGATATCCAGTCTAGTAGCAGTTAGGTAGAGCATTCCACCAATCATAGATCTATACTTGCTCTGATTAGCCTTAGGGGATTCATCATCCTTACTCAGTTTGCAACCAATAACCATAGGAGTACATACTAGTTTGGATTCTTCCATTCCAAACTTCTTCAAAATTTCTTTAACATACTTTGACTGTGAAATGAATATGCCTCTTTTTGTTTGATTGATTTATAGCCCAAGGAAGAAATTCATCTCCCCAAACATAGACATCTCAAACTCTTTATGAATCTCTTTTGCAAACTTCCTACACATAGTTTCATTGCCTCCAAATATTATGTCATCAACATATACAACCACTATCAAGATTTGATCTTCCTCAACTTTAAAGTAAAGATTATTGTTTGTGGTACCCTTATTGAATCCTTGTTCTATCAAATGTTTGTCCAACCTTGCATACCAAGCTCTAGGAGCTTGCTTCAATCAATACAATTCCTTCCTCAATCTGCAAACCATATTAGGTTTATCTGACAACTGAAATCCTTCCAGTTGTTCCATGTAAACTTCTTCCAACTCTCCATTCCACAAAGTATACTTCACAATTCATTTGATAAAATTTAAAGTCCTTATGTGCTGCAAAAGCCAAAAACATCCTAATTGCTTCCATTCTAGCCACCAGGGAAAATGTCTCCTCAAAATCTATTCCTTCAACTTGTGCATAGCCCTTATACACAAGCCTTGCCTTGTTTCTTACCACTTCTCCATTCTCATTCAGTTTGTTTCCAAATACCCACTTACTTCCAATAATGCTTTTTCTTTCAAATCTAGGCACAAGTTCCCAAGTCTGATTCTTCTTCAATTTCCTTCATCCAATCTTCATCTTTGCATGCCTCAATCACTGTTTTAGGTTCAACTTTAGAAAGTAAACACAGATTTACCTCTACTTCAACAGTCTTCTTCTTGTCAACATGCTTTTGCTTTTGTCTCCAATAATCTATTCTACAAAATTATTTCTCTGTACATACTAAGGGGTCTTAGGGGTCTTTTCCAAAGCTTCTTCCTCTTCATTTTGTACTTCTTTTTCCTTAGCTTTTCCTTCTTCTTCTCCACAAGCAAGTTCATTTGAATCATATCCATCTATTACAATTGAATTCCTCAAATCTTCATCAACCTTGACACTTGCACTTTCAACAATCCTTCTTAGCCTTTTTTTGTAGCATCTGTAAGCTTTTCTTTTAGTAGAATATCCAAGGAAGATACCTTCATCAGACCTTGCATCAATCTTTCCTAAGTTTGCATCATCTCTTCTGATATATAATTTTCTTCCAAACACTCTAAAGTATTTGACAGTAGGGATCCTTCCATACCACAACTCATAGGGGGTCTTTGTGTTGTTAGCTCTTACTTGAACTCTGTTAAGTATGTAAACAACAGTATGAATTGCTTCTCTCCAGAATACTTCCAACAGGTTAGCTTATTTCATCATAGTCCTTGTAGCTTCTTAAGCAGTCATATTATTCCTTTCAACCACTCCATTTTCCTGAGGAGTCCTAGGGGAAGAAAAGTGCCTTTTTATGCCATGATTCTCACAAAACATGTTGAATTCATTGGAGGTGAATTCTCCACTTCTATCAAACTTCAAACATTCAATCTTCAAATCCATCTCATTTTCAACCATAACTTTGAATGCTTTGAATCTATCTAGGGCTTCAGATCTTTCTCTTAGAAAATTAACCCATGTCATTCTAGAATAATTGTCAATCAAAAGCATGAAATACCTATCACCTTGAAGACTTCTCACTCTTGTCGGAACACAAAGGTCTTTGTGTACTAATTCCAACAATCTGGTAGAAGATTGTTTATTTCCCTTGAAAATACTTCTAGCTTTTTTTCCAAATTGACAATCTCTACAAACAACATTGATAGGCTTTGTAATCCTCGGTAGATCTCTCACTGCTTGAACTGAACTAATTCTAACCAAGCTATCAAAATTGATGTGACATATTCTCTTGTTCCATAACCAGCTATAATTAATTTGAATCATAAAATAGTGCCATCAACACCCTTGAGCTTATAGATGTTTCCATTTGTCCTCTTTCAAGCAACAATCACAATTCCAGACCCTTTTCTGATATCACATCCATCATCCTGAAACATAAGATTGTATCCTTTACTACACATTTTTCCAACACTCAATAGACCTGTTATTCCTTAAACCTTTAACATAGTAAACATCTTTAGTATTATGCTTGCCATCAAAACTGATTGAACCTATTCCAAAAATCTTAGCACCTAAATCATCTCCAAATTTAACAAGTCCTCAATCATATTTTTCATGTTTAAAAAACTTAATATTTTCTTTGGTCATATGATTTGAGCAACCATTGTCAATAACCCAGTAGTTCTTGTCTTGTCTAACTTGAAATGCAAATACCAAAGTACCTCTTATTTTCTCCTTTTTCTCCTTAAACACTTTCCTTCACACAACTTTCAGAGTTAGTATAACCAGATTCATCTTTTAAATCCAAGAATAAACATTCATTATCAACATCTCCATAATCAGATTCATCATCGGAAATACAAGCATCTTCTCTGACATAGTAGCTTTTCTTGATCATTTTTCCTTTGTTATCCTTGTTCTTATTGTTCATAGTTTTGTTTGGACATCTCGAAGCATAGTGACCTATATTTCCACAACTGAAACATGTTTGAAAGGTAATTTACCTTTGTACTTACCAATGCCCATTTTCATTCTTCTTAGAAAGTTAGCTTCCACATCATCAAGATCACCTCCATCCAAATCTTCAAATTTTTCTAATTTTCCAGTCTAGAAAATAGTCTCCACTTTTACACCATTTTTTGGACCAATTTTCCTCATCTCAAATGAAGTTAGTGTGCCAAACAACTAGTCTCTAGAGTATGTATTAAAATTTACAACTTCCTCAATAGAAAGAACCTTTTCACTATAAGAATCAGGAAGAGTTATGAGAATTTTCTTTACCACTTTAGGTTATTTGACTTGTGCACCAAGACCTCTCATAAAACTTACCAGTTCATCAACCCTTTGCATCTAACTTGTAATTCTTTCATCTTTAGAATTTCACAAAGTCTCAAATTATGTCTTCAAATTCTACAACTTAGCTTGTTTAACCTTATCATCTCCTTCGTAAATACTTTGTAGCTTACCCCAAACTTTAGTAGTTTTTAGATCCATAACTTTCACTATTTTTGTATGTGCAAGACTACTCAAAAGAACAAACCTTGCCTTACCATTTGTTTCATAAGCCTTTATTTCATCACTTGTGCTTGGTCCATTCAAAGGTCTGCTATATACAGTATTTATTTCCTTAGCAACATCAAATACAAGGTAAATCAAATAGCCGTCCATCTTCACTTTCTAGAATGCATAGTCTATGCCATCAAACGTAGGGATATCCTTCTTGCTCGCCATCCCAAATCTACCTCAAGTGGTTAAGATTTTCTCCAAGGAACCTTGCTCTGATACCAATTGTTGAATGAACAAGACAACTAAGAGGGGGTTGAATAAGTTGTATCAAATTAAAACATTAAAACCCTCAATAGTAATCAGATCCACGTGCATTCATTAAACACTTAATCTGTTCTAATGTTTAAAAATGAAAAGTAGATAACAAAAAGTAAGACAACCAACACCATGCACAAGAGAACACTAGATTTATGTGGAAAAACCTAGAAGGGAAAAAGCACAGTGAGGATTAGTTCAAAATATAAGTAATTACATAACTAGTATGAAGAGGCTCACTACAATAGAGATTCCACCACAACAGCTCCAACAACACTCACAACCTTCAAGAGATCAAGATACCTCAACTCACCGAATTCAACAATCTTGCATTATAGCTCACACTGCATTTCATACTTCTACACTTAATTTCACATCACAAAATTCAACTCTATTCCACACTTCATCTCACATCAATTCACCTTGCATTTATACCTTCCACAACTTGAAAAACATCTCCAAGTTGGCTACAGTCACCTTACACTTTACAAATTCAAAATAGGTCGACACTAAGCATTCTTGTGGTGGATAGGAATGAAAGTGTACCAATGAAAAACATAACTGGGACTTGAATTAACTCTCACATGCCACCCAAATCCTTCATTAATGTTCAAACGTCTTTGAATGTAGTGTAAACATTAGGTCGGTTGTTACCCGTGAAAACACCATTAAAATTTGAATTACACGCTTCCTAAAATCCAAAGACGACTTGTGAATCACACACCACACTCCGTAATGATCTAGAATATTCCTCTATCACCTTGAAATCCATCAAACTCCTTCGCAACAACTCACACCTTCAGAATGTACATGCCGAGTAAACTCAAACTACACTGCCAAACATTGCAACTCTAAAATCCAACTTCCAAAGCACCAAATCAAAAACCCTCTTGACACAAGAAAGAGATCAATACAAATAACATACCTTCATAATCGCAAGAATTGAAGAGTAACTGCAGAGAAATGTGGAGCAAAAACATTTCTCCCAAACATCTTTGTAAGCAACACTGCAAATCCAATTCACACACTGGTGAACATAGTTCTTCCTCTAACCATTCATCCGGAAGCCAAAAATATGGATATAGAAACATTGAAAACCTCTATACAACATATCCAAACCACACAAGTAGATCTTCAACCCAAAAGAAATGTGAAGAAAAACTAGAACACCTCTACAAACAAGAATACCTCTACAACACCCTATTTCCTTTATCAATTTTGTCAATATCCTTGACATCTAAACCATTAAAAGAAGCTTATCAAAGTAACACTAGAGGCTAAAATCAACAACTTAATTGGTGACAACATAATGCAACTACCAAAGTGACAATATCTCTCAACCACTACACAAATATCACCAATGACAACATAAGCTTGTTGACATCAATGACAACACCTTCATACTTGCAACATGCAGCCCAACCAACTACCTAATATACAAAACTAGGGAAACCATGAAACCCTTGGGATCTTCCAACAAAGGAATATCCAGCAAACAAACCAACTCCTTTACCACCACAAAAGAGGAAAGCAGTCCAAAATAGAGGGAAGTCAAGGCTCCCTTAGAAAACCAAAACATTTGGGACAACAAAAATACCTTTATGCAGAACCCAACCAGCAGCTTCAAAACCAAAACTGGAGCATCAGAATCACCCTTCAACTCCAAAAACACCTAGGTCTTGAATGAACATGTCCCAACCAAAAAAGTAAACTCTGCGTGCATCTGAGACATCAACATAAGCTCCAAAATGAGAGCAGCAGAGACTTATTTGAGGACAAAAGAACAAAGGCCAATGGGGAAACCTTCTACAACTAGGCAGACATCCACAGTAGCAACTAGGAGGGTGAACCACCACTCCACCATAGTCTCAATAGCAAATAAAACATTAGGCACAACCCTCTTGAGCCTAAATAAACCCATGAAGGGGAGTTTCTTAGATTCAACACCAGAGGAGAAAAGCAACAAAACATCCAAAACTTTGAAACAAAATACCTAAAGAACAAGAAACACCTGCAACTACAACCTTGAAAATAGGGTTTCTCCAACAACCATTAACACCCATACTCCCCAGCACCAAGACTTAGCACAGAGAGGTTGTACCCATGTAAGAAATAAAACAATAAAACTAAGAAAATGGGTTGGGATAGCAACAAATCATGGTAGAGGACAACAAAAGATAAAGATACACAGACAAAATACCCCACAATCGAAAAGAAGAACAGATGCAACACTAGGGAAAGGCCACATCCAAAATATTTTGAGTAGGATGAAAAGAGCACCCAGTCCCTAAACATTGCTCCCCAATAGGCCAACGATAACAACCATCACAACACCAAAACTTTCGAACATGATGATAACAATTGTAATAACCCATCCTAAATTATTACTTAATTAATATTATTGTAAATGACACATCAATATATTCAAATTAAAAAATAAATAACGAAGCAGCTATATTCAATCATAGAAAAACATGTCCATTTAAAATGAGTCAAATATTTGTATATTCAATTCAAAATTCAAATTACAATATTAGGTTTGACTTGGATCATAAGGCCACAAAGTCATTACATTGTACAACTTTACATCAAGTACATCAAGTATTACATCAAGGTTACATCATAGACTAAATAGTCTTGTGTACAACTAAGGTTCCTCTTGATGCTCACCTCCACTAGTGGACGAGAACATGGTTGAAGTGATTTAACACCCAACCACAAAGCTTACACTTCCCCAGAATTCATCTAACTTGAAGAATACCTAACCCTACACGGAAAGTTTAGCAAGAGAACAATCTGCAATGTGGAATCTGGTGTGTGCCCATACATTAACATGCAATTTCTATCTACAAGTTAGAAAAGAAAATGCAAGATCTATGCTAGGAATGGAAAAGAGTGATATCACAGATTTCATACATACAAACGAACTATATTGCTTGGACAAGCATAAAAGTTGTGTTGCAACAAAAACAAACAATAGGTTCTGGTAAAACATACCAATATTCTCTGAACTCCATTTCGACGCTCATCTCAGAAGGTAACTTTCTACAATACAACATTTCATAACAACTATCTACCCTCTACCAACATCTACCCCGAGGTGCTCTAGTCTACTTAGGTATCAATGTTATATTCAAGTAAAAGAATATTCTTCTCACGTATGTCTACAAAAAAGAAGAATCAAATTACTAATTTTCTCTCTAAATAGAAATTAGATACATGTTTCAAATAGAGCAATGCAATAATTAGTCATGTCATTCACATGACCCATGTTTACTTTCAACATAAGCATTATCCATTTAAAAAATGAATTAAGTAAAAATAAAAAAAGAAGGTATGTCACAAGTATGGGTATGTGCATAGATGAGAGCCTATGTGCATACACATATATGTGCCTACTTAAGTTGTTGGTTTGTGCATACATTATGAATTAAAACCATTAGATCAGAGTGCTATCACTTAATAAAGTTCCATTTGATGTTTCCAGTTGTCAAAGAATAATTGAATCTAGAATTAAATATGCTCTAGCAGTTTCTCACATACTGATGTTCCATTTGCTTCATACAAGTTGTAACATTCAACTATGCAGCGTACAGATGAACACTTTCTCTACTTATAACAAAACAATACTATTTCCAACTAAACAATTACAAAACAAGTTGTTTTGTAAAGAACATTCATGGTTTGAATCTACATAATGTAGTTTCATTTAAACAGTTATTAATCAAGACTATTTTCAGCTAAACATACACTTTCACAACAATGTTGTTTCCAATAGAACATTCACTGCTTCAATAATACTATGTTTTTTTTCCAGCTAAATAGATACAAAATGATAACATTACAATTTAACGTTCACTATTTCAACAGAACGAGGTTATCTTACAATGAACAAATAATGAACAATGTTGTTTATGCCATTAACAATTATTGTCTACAACTAACTTAACTAGATCAATATAAAGGAAAAGCCATTAAAATTTTACTAACAAAATCACACTAACCCAACTTCATTCATGAAAAAAAAAGTCCATTATTCAGCACTTTGATTACATAAACAATACTGAAAATTCATTGGACAACTATATATGAATAAAATGAAACTAAATCGACATGCTCGTCACTGTGAAACCTAAGCAATCATTTAGTCGTGAAACAAAACTTAGAAGTTTTTGGGGTTCTTAGCAGAACCCATGCTTTTCAAGGTCATAAGTAAAGCATTCACTGGTCGCTCTAGGAGTGACTATTTCTTATATGACTAATACATTTCTTTCTTAGCTAATCAAGGGTCATATTCAGGAATGCCCATTAAGGCATGTTGGTTTTACACCATGTATTTCGACCTGCAGACTTATATCTGCAATATTTCAAAGAAACAGCCTGTCGATCATGTAGATCGAACCATACAAGGGTTTACTGAATCCCAAACTTAAATACTCCATCGTTCCTACTAAACAATGGTGGCATCATAATACATACATATGAAACATTCTTAAAGAATTTTTTTCTCTTTACCATTAGCGGCCCAGTTAATAATGGGTATCGATACATTTGAAAAGAAACACAAGGTATTATACCCCTCCCATAGGATCGACAATTTATCCTCTACAAGATTAAACATGCTAAAATACACAGTTGATTGGAATGGAATTATGATAGCCACAGTATGGCTAGCACCATCGTACAAGTTCAAGTGAAATTTGAATCATTAATGGCTCTAAGCCTCGGCCTAGCTCTACAAGCTAGCTGATAAGGCTCTAAACTTAGATAATACTCATGCTAGGCAGGTCGTTGGCCATGCGACCCAAAAGATGGTCGACATTACACAAAATTTCAGCTCAAGGAAATAACAAACATTGATAGAGAATTATATTTTACTGTGCTATTGAATCATTCGTTAGAATGAAAAGAATACCACTAGCATGTTACAGAGATGATAATCAAATTGAGCTTATTTCTAAAGAAATCGATTTACCTTAAAATTCGAGCTTTTTATGAAGCTTACCTCTGATTTTTCCACTTCCACGAGCTCTTTTACCTTGCTTTTTTTCCTTCTAGCCAAATGATTCTATTCACTGTCCTTTTCTAGGGTTATGAATTCAAAATGGAAACATCATTTTTGCATGTTGTTGGGGCGTTACCATTATGGCATTATTTCCATTTCCGTCAGCCACTATCTTGATTCAAATATTACCATAATGTTTATGGCAGATCACATCCTTCGTGGGATGCCTTCATGATTTTCATTTGATTTCAAATAGTCTGATATGGATAATATTGGTTATCAAATTCAATTTCAAAATAAATATAAATATGTATATGTATATATGTATATATATATATGATATATATATATATATATTAT